>CM031244.1:707056561-707211611 GCA_018340775.1 Taxus wallichiana var. yunnanensis
AAATTTAACTAATAATCACCAACAAGAAAACAATGAGTAATCCCATGGATTTTAGAAATAAAACATACAAATGGTGAATTAAAACAATCTTTTCATTTATAACAATGGGGGTAGGGTTTGCCCCAAATTTGAAAAAAAAAAAATACAAATGGCTTGAAATAAACCAGTTTGGTAAAGGAATTATCTTTCAATCCTTGAATGAAAGTAATAACAACAATTAAACTACAACTAAACTAATCTAAACTTGATCCCCTTGTAGATTCCTCCATGGTTCTTCCTCTCTTGCTCCCATGGCTTCCTTCTCTCCAACCTGCAAATTCTAACAAAACTAATAGACCAAATGAGGGAAAGTGAAAAAGGAAAGGCTTTAATAAAATTCATAAGGATTTTAGGGCTAAGTTTGGAACCCTAGGATCTAGTGGCCAAGATTGTTTTGATCTAAGGGTGGAGGATTCACCCTACTTTTGTTAGGTAGAAATGTATTTTAAATGTTTAATTTAAAATCCTTAAGGGTATGTAGATGGGTGAATGGGGCCATTTAATTACCTTGGGGTAAAGTCTTTATTAATCCTTAGCATGTTGTAGGAATTTAATAAAAGGACTTTAAACTATTAGGATAATGAAACTAAAGTAATTAAGCATGAGGTTAATCATATTTGGATTGAACATTAATTAAGAAGAGAAAACAATTAACCAAGTAAATTAAACTATGGCACCTTCCTAGTTGACCTTTAATTAATCGACCTTAGGGGTAAAGTATTTTTCAATATTTAATCTTTTATCTAGACCTGGCCTATCTATCATAAAGTTGAGTTTAGTGGTGTAAGTTAAGTTTAATGAACCCTAAGGGTTAAACACCCTTGTAACCTTCTTATAACTTAAACAAAAAAAATTAGTCACAATTTTTGGGTTAAGTGTTAGGTTGTAGCGTGTTCCTAGAGCATGTTTTTCAGCGTTACATTTGGTATCAGAGTGGGTTCAAAGCTTGGACCCTTGGGCACACCTAGAAAACACGAAACATGAACATTTAACCTAGTGCAAAATTGGTTTCTTTTAATCTAGAAAACCACAATGTCTGATAATTGTATAATTTAGAAAACATAGAAAACTGAAACAAGACCTAGAACAATGAACTAACTCTCACCTTGATGTGCAAGAGGCATGGATCAAACGAGGGGTCTTTTCACATAGACCTAGATATACCACCTCTAGAGTAGGCTGTAGTGGCCATTCTACCTCATATTTTATAGATGCTTCAGGACGTCAATGTTGTTATACGCGGAGGGCCCTTGAGGAGGATGACTTGCTAGACATGACATGGAGCCATTAGTGGAGGCCCATGCATCCCTCGACACAACGAGGAGTATAGGGTAGAACTTCCGTGTGGAGTCGGCTAGGGCAGAGTCACCACAGAGAGGGCATGGAGACAAGATTTTAGGACATAGGGATAGATCTCAGAGCCCTAGATAGAGGGAGGAGCATGCAGAGAGACCTAGGGTCATCAGATATCAGATCAGACCATATCAAGGAGATCCTGAAGCTACGACCATCTCACTATTTGGGAGATACAGGAAGTTTTCAGGCAGAGGCCTGGTTGGTGAGCTTGAGTGGATGCTTCAAGCTCTACCCTTGTACTAGCAACACGAAAGCTTGTGTTGCATGATCCATCTTCTGAGGGATGGAGTAGGAGTCTGGTGGAGGACCGAGGAGTAGAAGCTCCATGTTGACTTAGAGACAGTTACTGGGAGCTATTTGAGGAGCATTTTAGGAGAAGGTATTTTCCCAAGAGGTTTATTCAAGTAACAGATAGATGAGTTTCATGACCTCCGTCAGGCATCGATGACTCATAGCCGAGTATGAGAGTCGATTTTGGACCTACTCCATTACATCGACTATATGCAGGATGAGAAGGTATGGATTCACATGTTCATTAGGGGCCTGAATTTGGATTTGGGTGGCAGTGTGCATTCACTACCCACATACATTAGCAGAGGCCATGGAGAAGGCCTATATTGCAGAGGAGACATGGGGAAGACACAGCAGGCTAGAGAAAGAGTTCGGAGCCGTATCTAAAGAGATGCAGGATGACAGATCGAGGGGGTCAATTCCTCCTCCACGTGGTGGAAAGAGTTCAGGATAGGCTTCCTTCAAGGCCACCCAACAGCCACCTCGGCAGAGAAGCAAGAAGACCCACCCACCTTATAGACCTCCTCAGAGATTTGATGCACAGAGGGGGTGGAGTATGGGGCCTCCTCCTAGAGGTCCCATCAGGACACAGGTGCACCGAGAGCTCGGCTAGTCAGGAGCTTGTCATCAGAGACCTTAACAGTCCAGTGGCCAGATCTGTCAGGATCCATAGCTCAGACCTCTAGAGTAAAACTGGAGCCTGCATCACACTGGAGAGGACTAGTAGAAGCCTGTTATGGTTGTGGTGTTGTAGACATCATTAGAGAGAGTGCCCACAAAACCCTAGCAATAAGGGTAAGACACAGATCTCAGAGCCTACTATTGGAGATATGACACGGAGCCATCGGATCTACGATGGGGTTGAGAACCACCAAGATGAGCACCAGAGTACCGTGATAGAGATGACATGTAGTATTGGTGGTATTTCGCCTCTATATTATTTGATTCTAGTTCATCTGATTCTTTTATTGCACCATCCTTAGTAGAGTGTTGCAGGAGGTGGTGGCAGTTAGGCAGGTTGTAGTTGGGACGTTGAGATGGCTTCAGAGCCAAAATTTCTGTAGACTCCTTAGTTAAGGAGTGTGTAGTGGATTTGGGACCCTTCACCACTACCTCAGATCTTCGAATCCTTCCGTTGGGTTCTTATGGTGTCATCTTGGGCATGGACTAGTTGTCTACACACAGAGCTAGAGTGGACTGTTACCATAAGACTATTGCTTGTACAGATGATCTAGGAGTGGAGTTTAGTCATATCAGGAGTTAGGAGGCTCATTTCCATTCGCACCATCTCCATTATGCAGCTTAAGCGGTGTGTGTGATGGGGTTGTTAGATGTATGTTGTTATGATTAGTGAAAGATCTGAGGATGAGTCTAGTGGACCATCCCTTGATGACCATCACATTTTGAGAGATTTTTTTGATGTTTTTCTAGGGGAGCTACTGAGGTTACCTCCCCCACGTGAGATAGATTTTCACATAGATCTAGTTTCAGGTGCAGATCCTATCTCACGAGCTCCTTATCGATGACTACTCCCGAGCTATGTGAGCTCAAGTTGTAGCTTGAGGGCCTTCTGGAGAAAGGCCTAATCCATCCTAGTGTATCCCCTTGGGGTGCACTAGTGATCTTCGTGAAGAAGAAGGATGGATCTCTACGGTTGTGTATTGATTACCTAAACTAAACAAAGTAACGATCAAGAATCGTTACCCCTTCCACGCATTGATGATTTATTTGATCAGATGAAGGGGGCCACAATTTTCTCAAGATAGATCTTAAGTCAGGTATCATCAAGCTCTGAGGATCATGGAGGTAGATATTCATAAGACCGCCTTCCGTATGAGATATGGCCACTATGAGTTCACAGTGGTACCTTTTGGTCTTGACGAATGCCCCCGTAGTGTTCATGAGCTTGATGAATGGGGTATTCAGACATTTTTGGATCACTTCATGCTCATCTTCCTTGATGACATTTTGATTTACTCACGTACGCATGAGGAGCATGAGGAGCACCTTTAGGTTCTTCAGTGTCTTCGTGAGCAACATCTTTACGAGAACTTGGAGAAGTGTGTGTTCTTTCAGAATAGAGGTGCAATATTTGGGCCACATCATTTTGGGGAAGGTATCATAGTCGATCCTTCCAAGATTCGAGCTATCATGGATTGGCCAACACCCACTAGTGTGACCGAGGTGTGCAACTTCATGGGTTTGGTAGGATATTATAGGAGATTTGTTCAGGACTTTCTCAGATTGCGCACCCCATCACTTCCCTTCAATGGAAAGGGAAGAAGTTTGTATGGTCAAATAGATGTGAGCAAGGCCTTCAGGACACTGAAGGAATGCCTCATGACAACACCTATTCTAGCAGTGCTAGATCCTCAGGGTGAGTTCTACATTTGCACAGATGCTTCTTTGGTAGGACTTGGAGGTGTGTTGATGCAAGAGGGAAGAGTAGTTGCTTTTGAGTCTCGCAAACTCAAGGATTATGAGCTCAATTATCCGACTCATGATCTTGAGCTTGCACAGTAATTTTGCATGCCTTAGTGTGTGGAGACACTTTCTTCTTGGTTAGATATTTACACTCAGGACTGATCACTTGAGTCTCGCCACCTCTTCACGCACCCAATCTCAATGCTCATCAGTGGCGTTGGATGGAGTTGCTTTGTGAGTATGATATGGAGATAGAGCATGTGAAGGGGAAGGAGAATGTGGTTGTCAGACACCTTGAGTAGATGGAGACATGTGGCTATGGCTACTTCAAGGGTATAGATTTGTGGAGTAGGATTTTGTAGCAACTTCCTCATGATAGTTTCTACCTTGCAGCCAAAGCAGAGATTGAGTCCGAGACCCCTTGAGGGGAGATTTGATGGATTTTCATTAGAGGTAGATGGTCTTCTTAGACACAGAGGTCAGATATATGTTCCTAGAGATGGAGGCTTGAGACAAGACATTTTGACAGAGGCTCATCGTGCACCTTATTCAGCCCATCCCGGGTGAAGAAGATGCACGCCACTTTGAGATAGTTATACCATTGGAGAGGACTTCGAGAGAGACGTGGCTTAGTTTGTGTCACATTGTTTAGAGTGTTAGAGGGTGAAGGCCGAGCATCAACATCCAGCTGGCCTTCTCTTTCCTCATGCCATACCGGAGTGGAAGTGGGACACCATTTCCATGGACTTCATCATTGGGTTACCGATGTCGAGATACCACCACGATGCCATCATGGTCACGGTGGATAAATTGACGAAAGTGGCTCATTTTTCTCGATGAAGACCACTATACAAATCTAGTGTAGTGGCATGGGTATATCTTGATGAGATCGTTAGATTACACGGATTCCATGGAAGATCATTTGCGACCGCGATCCTTTGTACACTTCCCACTTTTGGACCACCATGCAGCATGCTCTCGGGATGAGGATCAATTTCAACACGACATATCACCCTGAGACAGATGGACAGACTGAGCGGGTGAATCAGATCCTGGAGGACATGCTTAGGATGTATGTTATGGATCATCAGTCGAGATGGGAGGAGTATCTATACTTGGTGGAGTTTTCCTACAATAATAGTTTTCAGAGTTCGATAGGCATGGCTCCTTTTAAGGAACTTTATGGTAGAGAGTGTAGACACCTCTTAGTTGGGACAGGTTAGAGGATAGGTTTCTCTTGGGCCAGCTTTATTGTAGGATATGGAGTAGCAAGTTATTTGATCAGACAGAGATTGCAGGAGGCGCAAGATAGGTAGAAGAAGTATGCGGACCAACATAGGAAAGATCGTAGTTTTGAGGTGGGCACGAAGGTTTCTTCGTGTCAGACCGCATAAGATCCCTATCCATTACAAAAAGGTTCTAAGCTTGCTCCTAGGTTTGTGGGTCCCTTTGAGATCTTAGAGTGCATCGGTCCCTTGGCCTATCGTCTAGCGTTGCCACCTAGCTTGTCTCACATCCATGATGTGTTTCATGTTTCTGTGCTTAGGAGATATATTTATGATCCTTCTCACATGCTAGATTGGACCACATTGCAGGTGTAGGATCAAGGGTAGGTGATGGTGGAGCCCATCCGCATTATAGAGCGCAAGACCCTGGGCCTTCAGGCAGAGAGATTGACCAAGTTTGGGTAGTGGGACAGGTATGACGAGACTGCTGCTACATGGGAGGATGCTACATTACTACGAGTTCAGTTCCCACACCTATTCCAGTGACTTCCAGAGGAAGTCGAGTCTAAGGGGAGGGGATGTAGTGCCCACTTCCCTTCGACACCTTTTTATTATTATTTTTTTGATATTGTCGACTACACTTATGGATATATTGTAGCTTTTTATTTAGCATGATATTAGATGTTAGAGATACTTGGGTTGTTGATTTTGACTCATATATGATGCATGTGGATTATTAGAGACATTTTATATTGATGTTGATATGCTATTGACATGGTTATTTATATATATTTCTGACATGTGATGTATTTTCGTCACATTGAGTAGGCTTTGATAATTGAACTAATGTTGTGATCATTTTGACATGGATGAAACATTGAATAGAAATGTTGCTAGAAATTGTAAATGATATCGTATTTGCCTAGATGATATTTGATTCATATATAGATGATCATGGATTTATATTGTACATTTTGTTATAGATGTTTTTAATGCGGCCACGAGGCCGAAGGAGGTATTTATGTGTTTTGCAGGTAAATTTATTCACAACAAACATCGGGGATTGGAGACCAACCACATTGGAATTCTAGATGAATTCAACAAGGGTCACCATGGCAACATGTAATTGTGTGTGTGTTAGAATTATTTGGTTAGGGGAAAATTGTGACCAAGGGTCATGTGTTGTCTTTTGTTTTAGTTTTCCTTTTTATTAATGTTAGTATGTGTTTCTTTTGAGTGATGTAATTTACTTGTTTTAATTAATTAGATTTTGATGTATGTTTTCCCCTTTATCTTAGTGGGTCTAAGTGTCTTATTAAAGTTAATAAATCTTGTCCTAAACTAATTAAAGATGTGACCAAAAGAAGTTCATTTATTAGACTTGTTTTGCTTTTAGATTTTATGTTGTGTGTTGAATGCTTGAGATCTTGAGTGTTGTACACTCTACCCTCCATGGGAAATCAAATTTGGCATTAAGGGCCAATTTTGAAGGCTTGTGGGACAAGTTAAATTTGTCCCACACCTCTTAAATTGCTATACCAACCCTACCTATGGGTTGGGGGTCAAAATTAGACCCCATTAGGTGTTTTGGGAAGATAAAAAGGTGAAATGTTTATTGCACTTTCTTTCAAGTAATTAAGTTTGTCCTTAGGGGTGTGGGCTTAGATTTGGTGTGTGTAAGTACTTGTCATTCCTCTCACCCACCAATTTATGGTGCATTGGGGTTGAGGTTTGACTTCTTAGGTGGAGTTGAGGATGAGTGATGTGGCATCCTACATGGAGCCACCTCATCCTCCTCTCTCCCTTTTCTATTTATTGAAGTTCTTTTGCTTGTTTGGGGTTACTTCATTATTTTGTGCTCTTGCATTTTTGGAGAGTTAGAGGATTTTTGGAGTGCTTGTGGATTGTTGGAGCTTGTGGATGCTTGCTTGGTTTTGAGGAGCTTGGAGATTTACTCTTGGAACAAGCTCTACTATGGAAAGGTAGGAGCTTTACCTTGCTTATGTTATGCTTTATTTTGTGTTTATGTGCTTGTGTTGAGTATTGTTTTCTTTGGAATGCTTGTTGGGTATGGGTAGATTGCCTAAGTTTGGAGTAGGAGGAGACCATGGGGAGATTTCATGTAGGGAGGCATAAGAGTTTACCTTTTTTGTTTGGAGGAGTTTGGGTTGGGTGCCCCACCTTGTACAAGGAATGCTTGCATTTCTTTCTTGTTTCTTTTATGGGGAGGCATAAGAGATTGAGGGAGGCATAAGAGTATGTGGGAGGTATAAGGGGTACTTGAGGGAGGCATAAGAGTATGTAGGGGATTTGAGATATGCATTGGAGGCTTTAAGGTGGGCACCCATTCCCATTGGGAGGCATAAGTGGCCTCCCCATAGGTCTTGCTCCTTTGGCTTTCATTTTAAGCCTTGTTTTTGTTGTTTTTTGTTGTTCTTCTTTCTTGTGTTGTAGTTGATTTGAATGTGGTTGAAATGGTTGTGAAATATTTTTTGTGTTGTGGAAGCTTGTTGTTTCCATGTGTTGGAATCATCTCCCATTGTAATGTGGTTGGGCTTGGGGCCAATGGAGAGGATGGCTTCTCCTCTTCATTGGATATCTTGGTTGGGTGGAGAGTGTTGCCTCTCCCCCATTTTGTTGTGAATCAAACAAATCTTGGAGGAGCTATCTTGTTGGAGTTGGGAAGCTTGGAGAGTTTGTTGGAGACCTTGTGAACCTTTCTTTTAGAAAATTTATTGCATTTCCCACTTAGGGTGGAGGAACTTGTATTATTGTATTTTCTTTTGCATGCATTCTTGTATTATTTCCCACCTTGAGTGGAAGAATTTGTAATAATCTTATGGAGAGAAGTTGCATTCCAATATTTGTATATTGTGTAAGAGAAAGAATCAAAATGGATATATTGTGTAAAAGTTTAGTTGGAAGTTGCATTGTGAAAAAAGAAAGTTACTTTCATTGTGAAGTTGTAATGTTGTAAATGAGAAAGAAGAAATATAGAAGTTGTAGATGTTGAAAATGTATACATAGTAAATTTGAATGGAAAATAAAGTTGTTATAGTTGTTTTGAACATATGTATGTTGTAGTAAAAATGGGAACAAGAGAACAAATTTGAAGTTTATTGTTATTTGGAAATGTTGATTTTGTAGTAAGAGAATAACAATGTAAAAGTAGATTTAAATCCCTTTTGCTCATGGAATTTGAAAGAAGACTAGTTAAACATAATGGAATGACTTTGTAAAGTAGATGTGTTTTTATTGGATTAGATCATACTTTAAAAATGAGTAGATTTAACTAAGGAATGAACAAATAGAATTAAATCCCAAAACTAGAACTCTAGATGAACAAAAATGAGCTCAAAATGCATTTTAGCACTTTTTAGTAACTTTTAGTTTTTGTGAAATCTCGGGTTTTAGGTTTTGTTTTTAGAAACAAGACCGCCACCCGTGAAGAGTGGTGGTCCATAATCCCATGCGAGCTAAGGTGCGGTCTCAAAACCACCGGTAAGTAGGGGTGGCGGTTCATGGTTTGTCACCCCAAGTAGGTCGGCGGTCCAGGACCACCGCTCTAGGGTGGTTTTGTCACTTACGAAGAACTTCTCGAATCCGTTTCGTGCTAAAAACTTTAACTAGTTTATACTAAATTTTAAGTTGTAAAATTTAACTAATAATCACCAGCAAGCAAACAATGAGTAATCCCATGGATTTGAGCAATAAAACATACAAATGGTGAATTAAAAACATTCTTTTCATTTATAACAATGGGGTAGGGTTTGCCCCAAATTTGAAAACCCAAATACAAATGGCTTGAAATAAACCAGTTTGGTAAAGGAAAACTCTCCCAATCCTTGAATGAAAGTAATAACAACAATAAAACTACAACTAAACTAATCTAAACTTGATCTCCTTGTAGATCCTCCATAGTTCTTCCTCTCTTGCTCCCATGGCTTCCTTCTCTCCAACCTACGAAATTCTAACAAAAAAAATAGACCAAATGAGGAAAGTGAAAAAGGAAAGACTTTAATAAAATTCATAAGGATTTTAGGGCTAAGTTTGGAACCCCAGGATCTAGTGGCCAAGATTGATTTGATCTAAGGGTGGAGGATTCACCCTACTTTTGTTAGGTAGAAATGTATTTTAAATGTTTAATTTAAAATCCTTAAGGGTATGTGTAGATGGGTGAATGGGGCCATTTAATTACCTTGGGGTGTAAAGTCTTTATTAATCCTTAGTATGTTGTAGGAATTTAATAAAAGGACTTTAAACTATTAGGATAATGAAACTAAATTAATTAAGCATGAGGTTAATCATATTTGGATTGAACATTAATTAAGAAAAGAAAACAATTAACCAAGTAAATTAAACTATGACACCTTCCTAGTTGACTTTTAATTAATCGACCTTAGAGGTAAAGTAATTTCAATATTTAATATTTTATCTAGACCGGTTCTTTAATCTTAAAGTTGAGTTTAGTGATGTAAGTTAATTTAATGTGTGGGCGTTACACCTTATAAACTATATGAAATACATGTAGGAACATATAAAAAGGTATAACTATCTCATTGAAACATAGGAAGGTCCAAACTCAACAATAATTAACAAGGCAACATAAAAATTATATACCTTCAAGTTTTGTGAAACAACCAAAACAAGGAAATTTCAATGAATCGTGAAGGATGGCTATGTAGCCACAATAAAAGATCATAAATGTTTAATATTAAATAACAAGCCTTAAATCATTGAAATAAATAAATTAAAGTTACTAGTTTCTAGTGCAACAAATTTTACAAATTAAAGACATACGAAGTGATTTACATCACAAGGAACTATAGTAAAATCCACAAATATCACTCATTAGGGTGCTATATCATCGATTTCACATCTTAACATTGTCATTTCTTTTAAGTATATAATACTATAACCAATCAAATAATGTAACTTTTATAGTATCTTTCTGAATTATCACCTCTAACTATCACTAGTTTTTACACATACATAACCATAAAAAGGTTATTGACATGTAGGACTAATAGGTGTGTCATTGATGCAAAAATATATTAATGATAAATTTAATGTTGAATCAAGTTCATATGATATTGTTCATGGTTCTAACATGATGTTTTAAATCTATATCGGTTGATACAAAGTGGGATTCATTGAGATGTTCTTGCTCTTGCAAGAATATACAAGTGCCTAAAAGATGTAGCTTGATGATACAAGATTATTGGATTCTTGGAAGCATGTTGAAATGGTGCATATATTTTCTTGAGGGTTTTGAGAACTCATAATAGTGGCACAAATACATGTATAGGTGGATCAATTGGTTACAGGTGCTCATGGGGAGGAGGTATGTTTTCTTGTAGGTGTGACAAAGTTGTCGATTGGAGCCATTTGATATCATACAAGAATGAATTAAGGTGTATTATGGAATATGATGTATTTTTGGGTCATTTTCAGAGGTTTCTTTTTCATTTATTGTATTATTTAAATTGACCATAGTTTCTATAGTGAGAATCTACCATGAAAGCATAGGTAATTCCTAGTGACTGGACATTTTTAGCTATGGCCTTCACATTATGATGATTGCATATGTTAAAGGGATGAGTCATTATGATTTTGAAAAATTTCAGTGCCCATGATGTGTATGTTTCTAGATATGACTGTTTTTGTGAGACATTATGGATTTATAGGATGCTTCTATGGTGAGTATGGAAGGTTTTAAAAAATAATTAGGAAGTTTGATAGTCAGGTTTTTATGAATGAAGGTTAAGAAGATAAAGTGGTATAAAACCCTAGTTAAACCCTAGTGAGGATAAGTTTGCAAGATGTGAAGAATAGTGACCCAAATTTGATTATTTAATCATAAATGATGATTGAATAATGTATATGACTCCTCAGTTTTCCGAAATGTATGGTTGAGGTCACGGTGATGAGTGGGCCCCACCTAAAAATAGTAGTTTCATAAGAATAAATTTTAAGATAATATGACACAAAGGAGTAGCATGAAAACTGATGGTACATGATGTGTGGGAGATTACTGTTATTTTCCTAGAGTTTTTAGGAAATGTTGATGAAGTTTCATGGTTTTTTGAGGTCTAAACAATTTTATTGGGAAAAGGGTGGTTTTGCAATCAAAAATAATAGTGCTCGAGAAAAATGAGAATAACTTGACATACATGTGAAGTTTTGAATTGATTAAAATTGTTTTGAAAAGAAATTTAAGAGAGATTTATAGTGATGTGAGGTTTCCTTATGATGATATTATTTGGCGTGGTTTTCACAACATTCTTTGGAGATAAATAATTTTTGTAGTTCAAGACAAGATGTGTTCAAGTTAAAGCTTGGAAAATTTTGGGACATACGATGGATTAGGTGATGACTCCTATCACCGTAATGTGAATAGGGATGAATTTTTCATCCAATTAATCCATTTGTAAGTCTTGGATGTATGTAAAAAATTATTTTATGATCTAACCTTTGGAAACAACATTTTTGAAAGATTTGTCATGTGAAGAAAAATATTATTGTGGTTTGAATAGATTACAATTTCATGACGTATAATTTTTTACAACTATCATATAGGTTATTCAATTTCCATTTAGTGGTAACATTGCATGGTTTGGATGAGTATAAGTGATGTTTTGATCAAATGAAGTTTCCAGGATGTTGAAGGGTGCAGGAAATAAATGTTTTAGAAATACAAAGAGCACTAGGCCCATTATAGGAAATATATTGATTGATTGATATTAATTTATGCCATTTATAATGTTTAAATGTTAATTTAAACATGTGTTGTGATTTATGGGTAATGAATATAGATGGTTTTTAGTAGCGACATTTTTATCTTTATGCACATGGGGTTTTGAGCCATTTTTTACACATGAAATAATGGTTTAGGTTAGGATGACCTAATTGAGTCACTTGTTTCTATTAATATTTTATTTTATAATGTTTCTATGTTGTATGGGTCAAGGAAAAGAAGGGAAAATTTATATTTTGAAGATAAACGAAGATAATGTTTCTATGTTGCATGGGTCGATGAAGAAGAATATGAAGACAAGAAGGAGAAAAAAATAGGTCAAAGATATGGATCTGAATGTTATCATTCTCATAAGAGTAGACATCTTATAAACTATTGCACAAATGGGCATCATACACAAGAAGGTATGTAAAAAAATTCAATGGGTATTGTTATGCTTGCAATGGATATGGACATTGGGATTTTGAGTTCAAAGGGTGATAAGTTGAATGTTTTAGGTGCAAAATATAGGGAACATTGCATGGTTTTGTAATGTACTTGATCGAGGAAGGAGACTCAAATACCTAAGCCATAAGCTGAAGCAAAAAAAAGAAGGAAGAAGCTAGTCAAAGTGGTCAAGATGTTTCCAAGGATGTGACTAAGAAAAAAGAGGGATGCTGCAATAAATGTAGAATAAGATAAAGAGAAAAGTGTCAAGGTCCACGAAGCATTGATGATTGACACCTACTTAGGTCTCTCATCAAGCTCCTCCATGTTGACATATTCCTCTATTGGGATTCATATTGGTGTATAGCTTTATATGAAGCTTTGGAGTGAGGGGATTTTTGCTTTTCAAGTATGTGTCTCTTCCATGTTCAAAAGGTATGTCATTTTGAGTTGTATTTGGGTATCCTTGTGTGAAAATTCATGATCTTAGCTGTTTGGTATAAATAGTCCATGAAGTTATTCTTTAGGTCTGTGTTAGTCTATTTATAATAAAGTTACTTCTCTAAGTGAGATGTGTTTGTATTAAGGTGTATGCATGTATTATTGAACTCATGAAGCATGGCTCATAGTAATTGAGTTCTTCCTAAACTGAATTGAAAGTACATATGGTGTGTGAGAAGCTTGGTGTCAAATTTTGTGTCTCTATAAAGTTTTTTTGGGTAGTAAAAGCATGTGTCAAATGTGTCAATGATTCCTCTTTGTTCTTCAATTTATGAAGTGTGTCATGGAGGTAGTAAAATGTCATTAAAACGTATCAATGTATAAATCTTGTTCTTTTAGGATGTTTTCGAGTATGAATATTGGTTTGTATTTATTTTTTCCTAAAATGTCACTATAATGAGTATCAATGGTCCAAATAATGTGTGTTGATGATGTCTTTGTATCATCATGGTATAAAAGAAGTGCTAAGCATATGTACTATGAATGAAGGGTTGTCATAAGAAAACCAAGATGATTGACCTATTGATGGTCTCAAGTTCCAAATTGTGGAAGAACTCATATAGATAAAGTATTCTAAAGGATTTCCATTTTCTAAGCTGCTAAGTATGTATACATTTCTATATACTCATGCTAGTTGATAAGCTATTGGAGTGAGTTGTCAATGAATCCTACAGGTCATGGGTATAAGGTGTCTCTCGAGATGTTCTTTATGAACAATAAGTCTATGCATATAACGCTTTATACCTTTGAATAATGAAGACAATTTTCTCTTAGGGTAAAATACAATGACGTACATGATTGAAGTAGATCATCAATACAATTTGAAGTAAGTTGAATGTTAAAGGAAATTAAGACAAGTAAAATGCAATATGAATGCTTGTATTGTTAGAGAATAAGAGATAAAATATGCGGAATAATCCCTTACAGAATTGCAAAAGTAGAAACTAATATGCAGAAAATATTACAGATCTGAAATAAAAGTGCATAATAAATAACACAACACAGAGAGACAAGATTTAACGTGGTTCACCCAATTTGGGCTACGTCCACCAAGAATCACTTGCTCAGATTTTATTACAAGCCTCCACTCTCTCAATACAATACCCAGATCCGTTTGGAGCTATGCTCAACAAACTCTACAGAATTCACACTTGAATTCAAAACACATCTGTAATACATTTGCTTGTGTATCTATCATATGCATAACACCATATAAATAGACAACAACTTAAGTAGTTTTACAAAACCGTGGGTATCAAAACAATGGGGAAAAATAAAACTGTCCCATAAACCTATGGGTAACCGAAGAGGCGGTTTTACAAAACAATGGGTACCGAAAAAACATGGGCCCAAAAACAGCCCATAACGGTTACCCATTACCCATGGGTTGATAAAAATACCCGAGTGTAACACATAGAAGGTGTACCACACTCTAACATGAAAATAGGCTCCACAAACATAACATGTATCGGGGCATGTGCGGTGTTTTATGGCACATCTAAGCTAGTACTAATTGTAAGATATTTTTATTTTCTAGCTTAAGGTATCATGTTAAGACCTTGAAGTGTGGACACAATAACATTATTAGAAACATGTGTATAATCACTATTTTGAGGGTTTGAATGCATAAACCTTGTTTATAAACTTAATGGTATAATATATCAATGGAACATTGTTAGTATGATTGAGCATGTAAAGTACAGAGATCCGGGAGGGAGAGGATGGTATAAAACAATAATCTATAGACAATAAAAAAAACTTGTGACAAAAAATGGCTAGGAATGGAATGGTACAAACTACTTCAAGGGTAGGAGAGATCAATAAAGGTTACAGTGATGAGAAGTGAGTATGAAGGATATAAATCTTCTATAAAAGGTATTTTTGAAGCATCTATAGCTTCCATAAGGTATCTCAAGTATTTTGTAATTCTCTAAGAAGTGGAGGAAAAAGGTCATAATCATGGCATGCTTATCAAGGTATCTCCAAGCAAGTGTTGATGGATACATGTATGATATTTTTGTTTTTTTTTCTCCATAGTCATGTTGAAGGTACTCAAGTGTTTGAAGAATTGTCTTTACATGCTATAATTTTTTTGAATTCATTAAAAGATATATGGTGTAATTTGAAACATCTCTTCTATAAACCATGTTTTGTCACACTAATTGTAACATTATTCATGGAAAGTCAGTTTTGAAGGGTCAAATGATGGAGTTAGAAGTAAAAATTTAGGGAAACATTTATAGGCTCATGGGGCTAAAGGATGTAATTATTTCAAAGTTCTTACTATGTGTAATTTTCTTAGAATCCATGACAGAGGTGAGTAGTTGTATCATTATGCTTAGTGAGAAGGGTTTGTTCATAATAAACCTAATGCATGGATGTTTCAATACTTAACATGGTATTCTATGTGTTGACTTAGTCTAACGAGTGTTTAAATTCTATATACATATTGTCTCTTACGATTAAGATTTATTGTGAAGAATAATTGGTTGATTTTCATCATAATTTATGCTAATAATTGTTTGCTCATGAAGACAGGGGGTAGATTTGATGGATTCTTAGGTATGTGTGATGATGTTTGATCATCTTTTGTGATGTTAAAAGTTTTTGTTCCCTTAAAGTATTTCAATATGGTTGGGAGAGATTTTGGCTTTGATCTCAGTTGATGTGTGCTTGTGGGAGTCTCTTAGTTCTCCATGAATAAAATGATCATCTACAAGAATAGAAGGGGCAGAGTATACATATCTCAAGGTGGTGTTCCACAAGTTCCAAAGCTTATTCTCATTTGAAAAAGGTATGTTATTTTATATACCTATTATTTTCAAGTGGTCATAGTCGATGGAAGTTTTGGTTTCTTGCCAAGGCTTGAAAAACCTATTCTTTCTTCATAATACAATCTTACATGGCATGTAGGAGCTTATGTTTAGAATGGAGACAATGGTATTCAAGTACTAAGGATGTTTTTTCAGTACTTGTATGATCCTTTCATGATAAATACATATGGATACGTGTGTTCATGTGATCAAATGATCAAGTTTTGGTCAATATGTTGGTTCATGACCCTAATTGTAGGTTGACATAGTGCTACAATGTCTTGAGACAAACTATTGATTGGTGATATTGTTAAAGTTTTGCTTCTCCTTACTAGGGGATCTTGGTATAACTCACTATATAAGAAGGTGTAAGTGTTTAATATCCATAAATAATATTTATTATCTTCTAAATGGAGTTTTGATATTGATATGTTGTTATCAGGCCTCTAGCAATATTGAAATGTTGTCATTACAAGAAGAAATATTGCTCAAGGTGTGTGTGAGATCTCCAATATAGGGGGAGTGCTTAGTTGATATTTCATGAGATTGAAAGGGTGCCTTCCTCTTTTTTCATGCTTTTGATGGTATATATTAGATTATATTAGTTGAATATGATTTGTATAAGAATAAAACAATTGCTTTGGGGCTGTTAAAAGTTGTAAAGGTGTTTTCAAGGCATAGTAGCTATTCTAATAACTCAAATTTGTACTCTTAAGGATTTTTGGAGGTATTTTGTCTAAGGGGAGTGATATTTGCTTGAATAAAATCATGGTTTTCGTATAGTTAGATGTTGAAATTGGTCAAAATTACTCTAAGAAGTTTATTTTGAACTCATAATATTGTTCTTTGTATGAAGAGTATGCATATGACTTATATTGTATAATTTAGGCCTAGAAATGATGGATCATTGTCAATAGAGGTGATAAAATACTTTGAGATGCATGTGACTGACAATTTTGTATGATGAAGATGTGAATGACTCAGATTTTAGGTTGTTGATTCTCTTAAGAAGCTAAAATACGGGTCATGTTAAACGTTTCTTGTGCTGCATGCCTAGAGGATTGAAAATGACGTTTTTGTTCCCAATAACGTATGACTTTTCTTAAATTATGCCTTACTAATGTTGTTTATATATTGGAAGTTCTTTTTCTAGGGGGCATGTTGCTTGCATGCCTAAAATGAAGGAAAAAATCAGATTTTGTGCAAAAATCAAGAATTTGAGCTTGTTTAAGATATTCGGTTGATGTTTCTAACAAAAACATGATAGTATGAAGTTGACATAGTTGAAGTATGTTATACACATGTATTTGTTTGTCATTAATTCAAAAAGGGGGAGAAGTTAATGGTTTTTTCCATCAATGAAAAATGGGAGATTGTTGGCATGTAGGCCTAGTAGGTGTTATCATTGATACAAACCCACCTTAATGACAAAGTGAATGTTGCATTGATGTCATCTGATATTTTACATGGTGCTAACAAAAATTTTAGATGTATATCAACCGATACAATTGAACTCAAAGATATGTTCTTGTTCTTCGCAAACCTATACTGAGTTCCTAGATGATGTAGCTTGATGTTAGGAGCTTCTTGGTTGCTTGCGAAGAATGTTTCTATTATTTGTAGCATGTATTGAGGTTTATTGAGTACTCAAATAATCGAAAAATTCAGGTGGTTCACTTGGTTACAGGTGCTCATTAGGAGCAGGTATGTTTGCTTGGAGGTTTGACAATGTGGAATGGAGCCATTTGAGCTAATAGAAGTATGTATTAAAGTGTATCATGGAATATAAGGTATTTTCAGGTAATTTTCAGAGTTTTTTTTTTCATTTATTGCATTATTTAAGTCTACCCTTACTTCTACAAAGTGAGGATCTAACATGTAAGCATAAATTAGTCTTAGTGACTACTGAGTTTGAGATATGGAATTCAAATAATGATGATTGGATATGTTTTAGGGATGAGTTATGATACTTTTAGAAATATTTCAAGTTCCCATGATTTGTATTTTCCAAGATATGACTATTTTTGTGAGATAGGGTGAAAATCAAGTGAAATCCTAGCTCGAAGTTCAAATTCAAATTCTCATTGTGAACAATGTGATTTGCGTGGTAGCTTGTGGATTTATGGGATGTTTTTATGGTGATTTTATAAGGTTTTACAAAAATAAATTGGGAAGTTTAATCCTCATTTTTTACGAACAAAGGTTAAGAAGAAAGTGGTTACGAAACCCTAGTTAAACCCTAGCTAGGAGTATATTGTAGAAAGTGAATAATACTAACCTTGTTTTTATTGTTTCATCAATGTGATGATTTGATGATGTATAGGAATCATCAATATTTCTATAAATGTATGGTTGAGGTCATGTGATGATTGGGTCCTAGCGATAAATAGAATTTCTGAAGAAGAAGGTTTTAGAAAAAAATGGTACACACAAGCATGAAAAATTCATGGTGCATGATTTATGTTAGTTGATATTTATTTCCATGGATGTCTCAAGACATTTTCACATAGTTTCATGGTTTTTTGAGGTCCAAATAGGTTTTTTGGTCAAAGGGCAATTTTGGGATCTCAAACAATAGTGCTCGATAAAATTAGCATAAATTGAGCAACATGTGTAATTTTGAATTTATAATTTTGTTGGGGGAAAGATTTTTAATATATATTTATAGTGATATTAGAATTTTCTCATGTTTATTTGATTGAATAGGGTTTCTAGGGCATTCTTTAGACAATAATAATTTTGTGATTCAAGACAAGATGTGTTCAAGTGAAAGTTTGGACTATTTTTTTGGAATGAGATGGATTTTTTTATGCTTCCTGTCACATTTAATATGAAGAGGGATTAATTTTTCATCAAATTAATCAATTTTAAATTCTTGTGTGTATGTAAAAATTATGTTATGATCCAAACTTTGGAAATAACTATTTTTGAAGGTTGATCTCGGGAAGGCAAATGTTGTTGTGATTTGAAGATGTTATTGTTTCATGATTTATATTATAATTTTCTTATAAATGTTATAAATATTCTTCCATTTACATTGAGTGGTCAGAAGGCATGGTTTGGTTTAGTAGAAGTGTTTTTTTATCAAATAAAGTTTCTAGGATCTTTGAAGTGTGTAGGAAACAATGTTTTTAGAAATACAAAGAGCATTGGGCCCACTAAACGAAATAATTTGACTTTTTGATAATAATTGACGCCTTGTATGATTTTTAAATGTTAATTTAAACATTTGTGGTGATTTATGGGTCATTAATAAGGATGGTTATTAAGTAAGGGCATTTTTATCTTTGTGCCCATGGGGTTTTGAGCCATTTTTGGCACATGAAATGATGGTTTATGCTAGGAAGACCTACTTGGGTCACATTTTGCTGTTATGATTTGAATTTAGAATGTTTCTATGATGCATGTATCAAGAAAAAGGATGGGAAATGTTTGATTTTTAATTTGATCCTTAAAGAGGCTATAAAAGTAAAGTTATGGGCATATTGTTTCTTGCTTTTTAAAACCCCTTATATATTATTTTGAAGATCCATTTTTCAGAAAATAAAAACCATATGGGTGAAGCCCAAAACACCCAGAGTTTCATTCTAGGATAGCTATTCACTAAATTTTCATGAGGATAATTTGGGCAAGTACAAAGTTGGTGTTGTTTCTTTGAGAGCGAATTGAAGAAGGAATGAATATTTAGATGCTTTTAATTTGGATGATTTATTATTAGAATATTTATGTATTTTTCAGGTTTCTAATGTGATTTCAGATCTAATATTGGAGATTAATACATTCTTATACTTATACATCATTTTATGTGTTCTGAGACATTGATTGTCTTAAGAACACTTCATTGTATCATGTGATTCATTTTGGAAGAAACTACTCTTTGTGATCTGATTTGAGAATATATATGTGTGTGTGGATTTGATTTTATTATCAATATATGTGCCTTTGAGATCATATTGTGTTCCTTGCATTTGAGTTCACTTCATTATAAACGGTTGTATGTTGAGATGTGTTCTACATGATTTTGTGTGGTTAGGGTTTGAAGCACAAGTGAGTAAGTTATATTGGGGACTGATTCACCCCCACTCTTTCAATCCTTATAAACTCCAACAAAGGTCATCTACAAACTAAAATGATAAGGAGAGAGAAATAGGTACAAGTTCAATTCACTAATCCTACAATGTCTATGCAACATAATATTCATAACACCCATGACTTAAATTTTGTACATACCAAACAAATAAAAATGTATTTTTACTCGATGCTAGAATACACTTCCTATCTCATAATCAACTCAAGAAAAATGGGCAATAATCCAATTTTCTCACTCCACACATACACTTTAATACTAGCTATAGAGATTAGAAGTATAGGGTACAAAAAATAACACATCGTCGCACTCCCTACACAATTATATTTAAACATAAACAACCCAAAATCATAAGCAAGGTATAATTATTGGTGATAAAATCACTATAATTCCATAGCTTACAAAACATCACATTTCAACATAATGCAAAAAAATCATGTATAATACAATAGGGGTTATAAAATTACCATATGAACCTAATTCATAACTTAAATTTATCACATTATGTATGAATACATGTGCACATTGAATATAGTGATTAACATCATGACATATATGTAAATACCATATAACATGGTGACATAGAATCATTATACAACACAACATGGTGGAAACATGTTATGATATGAAAGAACATCACTAGTAACTATTTTATTCATGCAATACATTCACACATAATCAAAATAGAATGAAACACTATAGTGCATTCATAGTTCATAATAAAATTATTTCCATGTAACAATATGGGAAAACAAGTGTAATACACATTAAATTTGACTGTTTGTGTATGTGAAAGATAGAGAGAGAGTTATCTCAACATGAAACACATAAACATCATAACTAATCAACACTAAGGTATAAGAACAACATGTACATTCATATTATTACAAGTACACATTTGAAATATTATAACGCTATATAACATTACTCTTCCATCGATCCACCATCATGAATGGCTATAAAAACAACAAAGTACCCCATAGGTTTCATAGTATGAACGTGCCCTCCGATACCATATGAAACTCCCAAACATGAAAGAACAAAACACAAGACAAAATAAAGTACTATAATAAAATTCTTTCTATCATTACTTGTTCGTGATAAAACTTCAGGTTTATTTATAATAACTCATCATCACATGATATGCATACACAACCATGGATGCACACATACAACACGATAACACCAAAATCACAATACTTCCAAAATTACTAAAAAAACATGAACACAATACAATGAATCAACCCACATGAGAAATTAAGGATATACATGTTCCAAAAGCACATTATTTATTTCTTACCTATCTTTATTACCAAGGAAATTAATCTATTTAACAACATTGATTTCAAAAACATTTAACATATAAAAACATCAGTTCTTATTAACAAGTGTACATATTTGCCATCAATATTTCCCTGGAATATATTTTGAAGTGTCTATTTCAATATGATCTTGGCATAAGTTGTGTGCATATATGAACTTGTATCATCATCAATATCAATGATCTTTCCAAAATATTTGCCAATGGAAACAAGAAAAATTGTCACCCAAAATTGAAGTAGAAAATGTGGCATTCTTATACACACCAACTTAGTTGAGAATGATTCTATTAATGAGTTTGAAAGATGGGTACTGTGGTTTAAAAATCAGATAATAAGATTTATTATTCTAGATAGATTCAGCTAGAGTATTCTTATACCTAATATTGTTTAAAATGACAACGAAAATTCCTTTAGCGCAAGGATAAGTGTATACAAAACCTTTAATCGAGGGTAGCCAACATTTTCAAATCCACGCAAGTAGATATTGAAAATTGGGCCACTAAACACTTAATTTGAAAATAAATCCATGCTCCGGAGTTATGTCTCAACTTTGATCACTTCCTCTCCAAAATTCACATACAACATGGTAAAGGCCAAAGTCATGTCCAAAAAGTATAGATCTTTTATACCACATCCCCAAAATATTTTATTTGATTTACAGGGAGGTCGGTCACATGCATAGGTAGGGTTTTGATGTGTGGTAGTTAGATGCACGAAGTGGTTTTATTACTCTAAACAAGGGAAAGGGTCCCATGTGATCTGCGATTACTAGCAGCCTACGCCTCTAGCCTTCCTTTTGAAATTGTGGAGGATACTATGGTTACTAGGAAGGGGACCATCAGTCATAGATCCTCTTTTTTAAAAGCGGCATTACTACGGAACACCACCGATCATTTGTCTCCACCTCCGTTGTGAAAACCACAGCTCGAGTAAAGCTATGGAAAGAGAATAGGAAACAAACCTCCAAAGCTGTCATCTTCCTAGGCTAGGCCTATCTCTCACGCAAGTTCGCACAAAGGTAAAAAGTATTTTCCATCAAGTCGCCATTAGTTTTTTCGCGTCACCATTAGTTTTGATGGAATAGGTAACAATGTATTACATTGTTACCTATATAGGTAACAACATAATATGTTGTTACCTATTCCGTCAAATTTTTGTTTGTATTTTTATAAAGCGGTAACCGGTCTGTAGTCCTTCATACGTGAGTGCACAGCAGGATGGTGGGGCACGTGAAATAGGCCGTGGGGGTCATGGGTTCAAGGCTAACTACATGTAAGGATGGACCTCTCCCATGCTAGTTTTATGTAGGTTTGCGTTGACTACGAACCTATGTGATGGATAGGTTAATTGATCTTCCCATGCCACACAATTGCTTCCATTGAGTGGGATGCCTTTGCAGCTTTTTTGTACAAGGTAGCACAACTCTGCATCCGCCATGAGCACCTCTAACTTAGTTGTGAACAATGAGATGTGAAGTGAGAAATTACCCTTTCTTACCATTTCTGCGCGAAAAGGAACACATACGTCGCTAGAGCCGAGAGAGCATTGTAGCCCTATGAGCCTCAACCTTACCTATGACATCGTGAATGGGAATTCACCATCACAAGCAAGAATTTTAGGTTTTTTTTTTGTTTAGAGTACGAGGGCCATCACAGATTTGAGGATGTAACAACACAATTTTGGAAGTTAGAATTATATATAAATTTAATAAAACACAAAAACCTCTGAAGATATATTTAAATAAACAACTTGTTTATGTTTCTCCATAAACCCAACAAATCAATGATGAACTAGTCTTATATAGTTTTCATTTAATTAGAGTGAGAATTCTCTTTGATGTAAATAAATGAGGGCAATGCCTCACTTTGTGGTTCATCAATGTTTGTATGATCACCTTTCAAAATTTCAACCTTACATATTTTAATTTCTGCTATGATCTCATGAACCTACATTATTAATCCCATATATTGTATCTTAGTTTCAAAATAACCATACAATTTCATTATTAAACATTATATACCTCATTTCACAAAAGTGACAACATGCATTTTAACTAATGCAACACACACACACACACACACACACACACACACACACACACACACACACACACACACACACACACACACACACACACACACACACACACACACACACACACACACACACACACACACACACACGAGAATACCCTCTACTAGGTTTGTATGGGAAACCTTATTGGTGTGAGTGGTATTTTATTCACCTGCCAATGCACTAAGTAGCTTGGTAAAGCAATGCCCTAGCTCGTTCATACAAAACTCTTTTTAATTTTTTAAGGTCGAAAACATTCCTTTTGGCATTATAATATTTTTGGGTTCCTTTTTTCTTATTGTATTCCCCTCCTATGAGTGTTGAAGATGGAGGGTGAGGTCAGAGGTTGAGCAGAGGCTAATCCACCCTCACAAGAAAAGAAAACACAATCTAAAATTTTATGTCATTTCTAACGAGCACATGTACGACACACTTTGCACAGGTTTTAGAAAATTTTGAAATCTATTTGTAGGTATTATTGGCATTTTCCATGAGTTGCGCGAATAATCTTTTTTACTATAAATTTTGACCATTTTTAGTTTTTGAACTCTTCTTTAGTCAAATATGCATGATTTTTTACACACTACATAATTTGATTGTTTTTTTGTAAATGCACTACTTTATAAAGTTTTGCATTAATGGGTGATCATTACACTACTTGCTTGGGTTTGTAATTTTCTCACTAAGTTATAAAGTTCCATCTAGGATATTTATCAGGGTTTATATGCACTATGGAGTTCCATGGCTATTTTTAAAGCTTTATTCATATAACTATTCAAAATGTAAGGAAGGCATCATTACACACTACTTTGCGTTTGGTTTACTTCCCTAACTCCATGGTCTCATTCCTGAGCCTCTTGATTTCTCTGTAGAAGGATGTGTGGTTTAACTACATTGAAGAGGTTTATGGCCTTCTCAGTCTTTTAATTACTAGGGATATCCGATGTTTATTCTAGCACATTGAGTGCCCTTTAACTTCCCTGGTCCATTACCTGAAAATTGAATGGTGACACTCCTTCACCATCTAAGAGAGATGCTTCCCTAGACAACTCTTGTTCCACCACGGATTCTCCACCTTCTCATATCCCTTACATAGTTGAGTGTTCCTCTATTCCTGGTTCTTCTTAGGAGTCCCTTGTTGACCACCCACATCAGGACCTTTCTATTGAGACCACTCGGACTACTATTGCCATTTTAAATCTCATTGTTTACCACATGCATGTATTCATTACTTCTTTACACTCATGTTCCATCGGATACCCTTTCTCTGAGACACATGTGATAATGTCCCCTTATGCTCCCTCACATCTTGATTTCTCACTTGATGACACTAACCCTACAATCATTTCTTCCTTGAGTGATATTTTGCTTCCCCTTTGCCTTCCATCAGCTCTCTGTAGTAGTCTTCTCCTCCTACTTCATGTGTTGCATTACATGCTCCATTTGAGCCATCACACATCTTGGAGGACCTATCTATCTCTCATGTTGGGAGTTCTTCCCTAGGGACACTTGTCATTTCCACTATTTGAGATATTCTTCACATTCCAACTCACGTAAATGGATCCCTTTCCAAGGGTCATTGGGCCCCCACCTTCTTCTCTCTTTGACACCCACACTTTCGTGGCATTACCTTTGTCTCATGTAATTTTTTTCCAGATCTATGTCACAATCCAGGTTGTAGATTAGAGTCATATTTTAGATTAATGCGGGATTCTACTTCATTCGTGGTGTGGGCCAACTTCCACCGCTCCATTTCTATCATTCCTACGGAAGGAACATTGTTCGATGTAGATGGATTCTCTTCAGTCTTGGTGTAGAGGACCACATCATCGAAACACTTCTTAGAGGACCTTCTTGTTCTCTCTTCTTTCTCTCTCTACTTTGGAGTATGATTTTATTTGGGTACCTTATCAAGCCATGTTTTTAGGACCCATTTCTTTTCCTTCTTCTTCATTCTTATTGAATGTTTCGTCTCTCTTATGGGGGAGTTTTTCCTGTTGATTTTCCTCCATTCGCTCCATTTTTGAGAGTTTCTTGTGCACGTGGGAAGCTCATCGAGGCATACTTTTTGGGACCCATTTTTTTATTCTCTACGTGTTTTGTTGACTTTACTTTCCTCATCTACAATTACGATGAAGGGGAAGTTGGAGTGATTTTCATTTTCTTCACCTTTCATTTATATATTAGGTGTATTTCAACCTCACCAAGTGAGACATCTCACTTAGGTGGGAGCATGGATATTATGTGCCATGTTAGTTATGACAAAAAATGTCATGGACTCTATCATATGTATAAGTATGTGTCATAGGATTTACATTCCCATTTTGGAAAGTACATCCTTTTCTTCATCATGGAGGCATCATTAGGTGCATGGGAGTTACTCGACACTCCCCTTTGTGTACACCTTCTCCTACTTGATCTATGAGCATGGGGATTAATCTATTTTTCCTTTAATACATGCACATTGTCTCGTGTGGTTGAGTTATTGCTTGAATATTGGAGCTACACCATTCCACTATTGAGTGCAACTCCTTGATGCACATGGATTCCCTCCAATTATTTGTCTTTCCTCCCTCCGTCAAACACAAATAATTGGTAAATTACCACTAAGTCTCTAGGACTACATGTGAAGTTTGATCTATAAAAATAATTCACAACTAACAAAAATTGTCATCCCGATATGTTATAGAACAACATCCTAATAATATTGCTAAACCAATATAATTCTTAAAAGGTGGTTTTTGTATTTTGATGTTAACCATACATATTCGTATGGTAACTTGCATTTTTATATTATTTCCTCTAAGATAAGGGGTGAAGAAAAGTATTAAAACAACTAGGATCATCCTTTAAATTTTAGTTTTCTATGTTACGAAGGTGATCACAAATAACGGTGTCTTGAACGAGAATTTTACTTTAAGGTCATCCTTTAGATTTGGTTCTTTTATCCGAGTTTTAAAATATTTAGTAAAACAAAGAAAGAATATATATTCATTAATTTCACATATGAGAACATTTTAACATTGTCATTTCATTTCCATACAGCAAGTACACCCACACCATTTGTAATATATAATATTTATATAAAATTCACACCCATGACAAAAATGCCCATTTTGAACTTCAAAATATGATTAAAATTTTGTACTCATCACGAAATACTGAAACAACCTCTCTACTAATAACAATATTGCTTAGTTTCCTTTATAATTACGTTGCTTCAATCAAAGATACCACATTATTACAAAAATATGTAGCCCTATGTTTTTTCTTATCATGGGTACTGCGTTGCACAAAAAGAGTTATCCCAAAATATGGCATGGAAATGTCCTAAAGTCTAGCTCAAATCATGATTTTAAAGTTTTCATTTATAAAGAACACAATACTTTGCACACAAGTAGACAAAGTGAGAGATATATATGTAATTATATTTAGTTGTCAAAAGTAGAGAAATATAGAGAGAGGAGAGAGAAAAAACCATTTTCACACAATCACTTTTTTAAAAAAATCAAACAAATGAGGTTCCATACCTTCATATATTAGTTTAGACAAGTTTCCTAAGAGTTATTGACATGAACAGGTCCTTGACATTTTTCCATTTTTGCTAGAAGTTTCCGAAAATGTTCAATTTAGCCAAAGTAGCAATGAAATTGTTTTCAAATACAAATGTGTGAAAATCAAACACAAAACATGTTAATTTAAATAATATCATATCTAGAAATAAATCCGAGGAAGTGAGAAAAATTAAAAATTGTGAAATGGGTTCAAACTCGACCTCCTTTCAAAGCCAATTATCATATATGTGTTTGTTTATGCTTACTATATAATAACTGGAGGACTAAGAAGTCCCCCTACAAAACTAGCTCCCGAGGTTATTTTCTCAATTATAATTGTTGATTGCAATTATCAAAAAGAAGTTTTATTTGTATGTGATAACAAAAATCCATTTCCCAACATTGAAGCCTAAACTACGATCTAAAACAAAACAAGTTTTTTACATTTAGTAGATGTCCAAAGCTATGAAATGGTGAACTAGGGTCATAAAAGCTTGCAATCATATGATAAAAAGAGCATTTGAAGTTGTTTAAAAATATGGTGTGATGTCTCACATCATAAGAAAATATAGAGAAACCTCGACTTCCCCTTCTACAGTGTATGGAGTGGTTTTTTTCGTGTTGTCGAAAAATCACGTTTCAATAAATTTAGAAATTGATCAAGTGACAATTTTAAATCTAAAACACATTTCCTACTCATGAACATGGTAGCTCCGAGTTAACAAGTAATTTTATCAATGTTTTCCCAAACATCTAGGAGGTAAATCAGAAGTTGGGTTTACTGTAAAAAATAAACTTTCTAGTTACATAGAAAAGAGGTAAGTGTCATCCAAAATTTCCCCTCGGAGTGTAATTGGAAAAACAAGACTTCACGAGAGAGAAAATGGAGGATCGATTTGGTCATGGGAGCTCAAATTTTGGGCTCGAGTTGAGAAAGTTAGTTAAACAGGTCAACGTATTGCAAGGGATTTCAAGAAATGAAAAAAACATGTAGTCGAATTTCGGACTTCAATGGTGGGGTTATTCGAAGGTAGGATAAAGTCAAATTTGGGTACTCGATGAAAATAAGTGTGAAAAGGGGAGAAAAGGTCCAAAACATGAAGTCCAAAATTACGACTTCGGGCTTTCATGATTTCATAGGTTTCATGCACCCTGATGGATGAACATTATCAAAAACCCTAAAACCCAAAAATTCCCTAAATCTGAACCTCGAAAACACAAAGGTTTGAAACTTGAAGTCCAAATTTTAGACTTGAGGTTTCGGCACTTGAACATTGAAGCCCCAGAGCACATATATCATAACTTCAGTGGTTTCGGCATTTCGAATGGTTTCACGAACCCGCTAGGTGAACAAGAATCGTGACCTCATAATTCAAAATATCTAAAGCTCCGAATCTTGAAAGTCTGAAATTTCAGATTTCGGAGTGTGCGATGCAAGTTTGAAGTCGAAAAGAAGATCAACCACATGTATTTATTACGTAATGGAAGCCTCATCTTGATTGTCATAAATTTTGACTGCGAGCTCAAATTTGCACAAAATAGGACTTTTTGGAAATCTCTCAATGTCATCTACACAACGAGGACTAGTTTTCTTAATTTTAGTAAATTGTTCGCTAGTTCTGAATTATGTCAGTTCCTATGGACTCTTGGTATATAATTGGACACGTAGAAGTATAACTTTGGTGTGTTTGCTTATTGGAAGACAACTTTTGAAAGTGGTTTCTTAGCCTCCGAGCCTAAATTGAACTAGTTTACAACTAGCACGAAAATGTAAATAGAAAGTTATAGGACCCTATCAAGTTGCAAAACCACTTTGTGGAAACTTGTTGATACTTGTAAATAAGCTGTTTGAAACTCTATCGTGTGACTTCTTGTGTAATTCATTATTGTAATTTTTATAGGTCATTGTAAAATGAATATATGTCCTCTCTTCAGCCCGACACTGTGTTGAGTGTTCATGACCGCCTTGGAAGTTACCTTATGAGTCTTTGTTCGAAGCAATGACTATGCAGTGTAACCTTACCATCTGCGGAGTATGTAGAGCTAATACTCCCTTAGTATCCTTTTGGATTTCCCAGTCTTACGAGATTAGATCTAGAAAATTGACTTCATCAGCGAATGAAGTCCCTATTGGATCCAGACGACATAAATAGAGATCATGAAATAAGTGTTCTAGTTCTTAAACTCTTTCTAATGAACTCCTTAGTTCCTCTCAGTTAAATGTGTTACCTTGGGTACTAACAGCATAACACCTTAGTCTTTCATGAAGGTTGTTTAGCATAAATATGTACTCTCACCTTAAACTCATATATAGTTAGGGTGTAGATCCTTACGTGAAATTGGAACTAAGTTAATTCCTGGATAATTAGGGGGTTTACAAGTGGGTCCCTGCAAATGAAATTGATTTGAGAGTCCACTAAAAATAAAATAAAATTATGTCATGTAATTACTTAATTGAATTAAAACTAAATTTGGAACTAAAACTACCATAGTACGAGAACAAATATGTTGCTAATGGAAGGAAGTTTATAGGAAAGGAAACTTGAACCTTCACCTCCTTTGATTCGTATTATTTCTCCCTCGGCAACTTATGGTTGGTCCCCTTGCATAATGAGGATAAAATTAAATGTCAACTAAATATATTTTGAGAAACAAACCTTTAGCATAAGATCGAGAGAATTAGGAACTTTATACACAATTTGAAATATGGAAAATAACTATGTAAGTTATGGAGATTGTTATGAGTGATAAAGAGAAAAATTAAATGGTGAGCATTTGTAAGTTGAATGTGGAATGCACTTATGAGTTTGTAGGTAATAAAAAAGGGGGAGAAAATTATACTTACATAATAATGTTATAGGAAGGTTAATCATAACGAAGACGTAATCATGGTAATGATGTGATGTGGGTTGGCCAATCTTTGAGTCTCTTTTCTTGTGGTTGAGTTATTGCTAGTATTCATTCATTGGGAAAAGTGTGGCATCGACATGTATGTCATGGTGTTGTCATGTGTCTATGTGAGTCGATGACTTGTAAGCTGTTGTATGTGTCTTTGAGTTTTATTTACATAGATCCCTTGTGGCGTTGTGAAGTGAGCAATGTAAGTCAAAAAAATTATCCCTATAGTTTTTGTTGTTGTTTTTGTGTGTAAAATGTGGGCGTTACGGATGCAAGTTTGAAGTCCGAAAAGAAGATCAACCACATTTATTTATTGAGAATGTCATTGTCATCTGCAGATGGCCATAAGTTTTGACTGGGAGCTCGGATTTTCACAAAATAGAACTTTTTGGAAATCTCTCAAGTGTCATCTACACAATGAAGACTAGTTTTCTTAATTTTAGTAAGACTAGGTATTTTAAAATGAAGAAATACAGTCCTCCATTTTACATGAATGTTTCCATATTTCTCACCTTCCAAAATGATGAAGGTAGGGGTATCCTTTATTCCCCAACAAGGCAAAGTACATGGAGGTATGGGTTTTTCAGTGGCACCCATCATTGTTGCAGGTGATTTTCATGCATTTTTTGGGTGGGTGAAGCAAGATTTCAAATTACTCTCTCTCCCTTCGCTCATTCTTCCTATATACTGTATGGAGGAGCTCATTTTAAAAGGTTGGAAAACTTATATGTGCACATATGTTTTGTCTTGTCTATACGATATTTGTGGAGATTCCAAACCTCCCTACAAGACATTGTAATGAAAAATCTGCGGTTTTGATTCTAAATGTGATGTATTGTATCGACTTTGAGAGCAATAAAATCATATATGTGGATGTTTCAAACCCTCTTCTATGTTTTATTGCATCTTTCGATCATTGATTACATGCAAGACTATTGTGTATTGTTGTGTTTTCATTCTTTGGATTCTAGTTGTGTTGTGTTTATTATGTAGGATATTCAACCCTCCTTCTTGGTGCATTACCTTCCCTCAAAGTAGGTTTTAATCTTATGCATTTCTCTTATTCTCGTCTCCATGCGAAAGCATTAGATTAGTGTTAGATCTGCAACTCTCTGCACTTTGGAGTAGTTGACACTAGGATAGGATAGGAAGTTGGCCTTCTCCGGAGGGTTATCCCAATTTCAAAGTCCCACACTTTGGGATAACTCCATGTTTGACGAATCTCACTAACTTCCTCAACCATTCACTTGCAAGCAATCAGGGGTGCTGTGATTTTTCCATAACAAGTAAGTTTTACTATTCAGCACAATATCTCATTTTAATTTACTAAATGAAATTTGCTCCATGTTTTTATTTTCAATAACATTTGAGAAAGAAAAACTATAAATACTAAAAATATTAAAGATAATAGGTAATATAACCATGCCTATTAACCAAACCTACGAGCAATAGATGTGAGGGTCAGACAATACACGTGCGAGTTCCATTTTTCGATGTGTACAAAGCCCTTTTCAGAAATCCATTTTAAATATTATTTGATACCAATGGTCCATAAGACCGCATTCCTTTGGGAATTTTGAAACAAAAATCACGAGACTTATGCAAGCGCCTATTTATTGCGTACATAACTAATACAACACTTGGAACTACTACTTATGAGTTACGAGACACGAGTCTCTGATATTCTTTTATGATGATAATTAAAATCTAAATTAGTTGGAGGAAAGGTACTGGCATAAAATAACGTAGCAATGGCAAGAAGACATTTTAATTGAGGCATTCGAACATGATTGGTTGTCGATATACTTCTCACAAGTGCCCTTTTTCGCACATACGTGGAGAATTCTACAAATATGGTGGCCTCTTGACTTTGAGATTTTGTCTATACTTTAGAACACATTTTCAACAAACCCATTATGCATGAATCTAGTAAACAAATACACGTGACTACCACTGTTTTAAATGGCATTTCAATTACGAGTTCAGGATGTCGTTAATATATCCAGGATGACAATAAGGTCAACCATACAAACACAGCAATAAACTTCGAGTAAAATGGGAAGATCGTCGCTCAAGTGATTGAGCGTGTGCAATCCTCACGAACTAAACCTACTAGATACATGCACATCGAATTTAGCTTTACATCTACCTATCTGCATTTTCATAAAAGTATTATAAAGGATTTTCAACAAACTTACTGAATGTGCTCTCTATACACCAAGAAAAAACATCCACACAATAACCACCTTCTGCCTACCGCTACAGGTCTAATTGACACATTGATTAAAAATGCGATATCCTACTCCATGCAGTCAGCACAATAAAGGAAAACAGATCTACACAACCACCACAGTTTAAGCGGTAGGTTTTCTTTCACGTTTAGAGTTTCTTTGAGATCACCACTTTAGCCAAGACTAACCAAAAAACTCCATATTCCTCATCAGTACGTGTGTGCATCCTACTAGTATAAAAATGGAGCTTCTATGGTTGACATAAAACCCATAGAACCACATTTATTTTAGGAATTTGTCTAAACATTTGTGAACCTAGTTTTGCGTTTCCATAAGAAAAAAACTTGTATATTGTCCCATTTCCAACATCAACATCTAACGAAACTCCTCTATCAGTTAATCTATTATAGAAGTCCTTACCATGTTCCAAAACTGTCATTTTAACCTAGGCAGCGGTGTGCATTGGAAAATAGAATTTATTTGATTGGAAGTTTGATTCTTGCGTTTCGTGAACCGGTGTGAATGTTTTGTGAGGACGTATGTGACCTCTTTTGTCAAGCTCCCATTTTACATAGACTTGATGAAGTTTTGGTGTAGGTTACGCAGTATTACTCTAAACCCTCTAGCCAAATTTCTAAAAATTCATTTTATGATGCCGCTTTCCTTTCACGAGGTTCCATGAAGAATTACATAACTTCTAGGCTCAGTGGTACATGATTTAACAAATATAGAATTTGTAAAACAACTTTTTGAATATAGATGACAAGTAATATTTAAGTAAAAATAGGAAACCTTAAGAGAAAGAGAGGGAGAAAAAGACTTAGCTGATTTTCGCTATACCTGTGAATGATTTTGACTAGAAGATTGATGAACATGAAAGACAAATGTACAATAAATTTAGGAGTTGTCAAATAGGTGGGACTAGGACACTTGGACTGGGACGAGGATGACTAGGTGTCGAGACCTCTGTTGGGTGCTTGTGGACTGGGTAGGTGCTCGGAAATTGGTTTATCTTATGTCATAAGGTGGTCATTGATGGTTGATGTTATTTGCTTGTGTTTCACACTATCAATTCATAATTCGCCTATAACCTTCAAAGAAAATATAAAATACAAAAACCTCAAACTACATCAAATCAAAAAAATAGAAGATGCTGATATGGGGAGTAAGAATAACCTCGGAAGTCGTTCAAATGAGTGAACTTACCACCAAGCGCTAAACTACATCTTAGAATCCATGTAGATCTTGTGCGTGTGTGATAGAATCGTTCCCTAGGAATCCCTTGTGTGAATGAATGTGATAGTGGTGACAGCTAGATGTACGAATGTAAATAGATGAGTGGATGACAAAATGAACTTCCTCTCCTATGTGTGTATGAAGAAAATGTATTCCTTTGTCTCTTTTATGAATGCTAGATGGATTCCATTGATGCTCTTAGATGCCTTAGGATGCAACCTTAGGTGAAGATAATATACGCTTAGAGATTGGTCCTCTATTTTGGTCACATAGATTTGTATTTAAATGATTCCCTTGATTGAAATTCGTAAATGACAACTGGAAGGCTAAACCATAAGAAAACAAGATTCCAAAAAGATAAAAGCGGACAAAAAGAGGCACATAATATAGAAATATGTTAGGAGTGCCCTACATGATGAGGGTGCTGAGCACCGACATCTTGGTTGGGCATTGTGTCCAAAGTCATCAAAGATAAAACAATAAGGTTCAAAATGGGATGTACGTTGTGTAAGACCAAATATATATCCAAAACAACAAAAAGAGGCCAATTCGAGAAGTCAATTACTAGTTTTCTCACTTAAGAATCATATGAATGAAATTATGTGTTTATGGACCTAAGAATATAGCCAAGTGCATAATTTTTTTTATTAGATAGGATAAAAAGGAAGGGATTTTGGCTCCGTAATGGCCTTACAAAAACAAATACATCATGAGAGACACACGAGAGGAAAAGATGAAGCTTTGAAGAAAAATATAATACCTTTACCAATGGTCATCGAATGAAACAAAACTAGTGGGGAGAAAAGCCTAAGGACCGAGTCAAGAATACTATACTCGAAACACAAATCTAAGCCTCACCACCTGGAATCTGCTCTAGAATGACTATGTGTAACATAGTGTTTTTTATGATGGACCATCGTCCCACCCACATCATCGGCAATGGGAGAATAAGAATCCAAAGATTGATCCTCGTTGGGCCCCGAGGTAAACTTAAAGCTTTGCATTTAATTAAATCCACCGCCATACCCTTACATGGCACACTAAAATCAAACTTATCATGTTGGACCACCCCAAATGATATTCATTAACTATGCACCAACCTACACTTGGCAAGAAAAAAATGGAGTCTCTCGCCCATCGGCCCGGTTCTCACAATTTCTCCTATCAGCTCCACCCATCTCCTTAACAAATCCTAAATCAATCATGGCTCGAACCTCCTCCCTAATCTCCATGGATCCTAGAAACTCCACGTAGGAAGGGGCCACACTACTCCCGTCATTGATAGCAACAACCATCCCCTTACAAGATGAAGTCTCCACCTCGGCCCGTACACACCCATCCTTCGCCATTCTTCCCTCAAATGATGCAGCCCGAGCTTTTACAACAAGCATGAAACAACTCCCTAGCTCGAGACAGAGCCCCCACGGATAGGTTACAACTAGCTAACTCATCACGACTCCTAGATGGAAGCCGGATAGGGGTCTCGCCCACAAGATCCTCAAGATCCTCCTCCTCTCTAGATGATTCCTCCCACTCACCATCTCCTGGATATAGCCAAATTTAACCAAAGAGCTCCATAAGAGTACAAAAACATTCCTTCATTTCATATCTAACCACTTTTCTCTTACTGCAATAGATCTCGGAACACTAACCTCAATATTTTGTTCCCGCTTACCGGAAGGGGAATGCAAGGAGATACACCTAGGCACCTAGAAACCATCCGGAATGTTGTTGCAAAGCCTGGAAAAGACCAATCTGGATTGATTTTTTGTAGTAGGGTGTACAGAGTTTAGCAACCCCACTAGTCTGGAATCCCCAAAAAGACCTAAGGTTCCTAGAATATTAGCGGGAGACCCGGAATCCTGATCCATACAGGAAGAGCATGGAAACAAAAATCGTGGGGCATCTCGGAGTTCTAATTGATCAAAAATGAAGGCCACACTACCAAAAATAAGGCCCATCATGTAAAACGTTCTATAATCCAGCTCATTATGGATGCAAAAACGAAAGCCTTGCCCAGCCAAAGCCCATACTTCTACCTTGCAACTCCATTTTCTTCTAACCCTTCTCTGCATCACTGAAGTAATCAATATTCATCCACACCAACAAATCTACCTTTTATTGCAAAATGAAATATTTGTTTGGCTCTATCAATGATGAGCTTGAGAATATCAAACATAGACTCCTCTTTCTTCCACAAAGGTGAGATCTTCACTAGTTCTTTGCTTGCTTCTCCAAAAAATTTGCCACCCACATGTTGTTCCCTTCCTGAGAAATCTGCCCCTCCATATGTCGCCCCTCTATATGCTACCTCTCTAGTAAAAATTCTCTTCCTTAGATGATTTTCTTTTTGATGATTATCTAAAATCTGATATTTTTAAAGTTAATCTAAGAAGTACAATAATACAATGAAGTTAATTAAACTAAATAAATAAAATGACCTAAAAACTAAGAATGTAGAAATGTACAACTCTAATTTGTAAGGAGATTTTGAAAATAATTTAGCCGACTTGATGAGCTTGCTGGAATGTGTCACGTAGATGACTGGATAAATAGGAGGAGGAAACAAATGTGTTGAGGCCTTAAAAGTGCATATCTAAGAAATTTGAGCTGATTGGTGTGCATAGAGAGGCATGAGGGCACTGGGGTATCATAATCGAGTTCTAGGAACCCCTGGTCTATGCAAGAGGTCAAAAACTAAATTTGCAGTGGTCCCTAGGTTATCTCAAGTCTTTTCTCCCTATCGTGTTTGTGTCATTGAACCTGCGCTAGATATTGCTGATAATCAAAGATGAAGAGAAGACTTGTAAAACCCAATGCCAAGTGTAAAAACCATAAATAATGAAAGATGAAAATGAAGGGTTCATATTTTCCTCAAAGAAGCAACAAAGGTGGACTTATTTAATCGAAGGTTTCACTACATTTAAGACACAAATGTAGTAATAGATGCATGTGTGCATATTTTATCCTAGGTGTTCTTATGCCAGTTGAATTTTGTGAAGTAATGAGAAATAACTAGATGTAGAAATGTAATAGATGGTGGATGGAATACAATAAAATTCCCTCCAATGTAGTGTGATGCAGATGAAATAGCCTTATCCCTTGTGATGGAGCTAGATGGATTCAAATTTAGCCTTGGATGGATGCAACCTTCAATGATGATAATAGTGACTAGTGCTTGGTCCCTCATTATGGTCTCATAACTTTGTATTTATATGGTTATCTTGTTATAATTTCATTATTAACCCCAAAGAGGCTAATAACCAAAAATATAGAAATCTCAAATGGATAGAAAGTTCCTAGAAGATGTGTGGAAAGTGGTGAAAAGATCGGGATTCCCGAATGGGACCAAGGTGCACGGGTCGCCCGATTAATGGTAGAGTGACGTAGAATGAAAAAATAGACCGAGCATGTATGTGCTAAAGGTTAGGAATGACGACAGAAAGAAAAGTAAAAAGGCCAAAGGACATGGGTTAATTAGTAATTTCTTCACTCAAGAACCATATGAATAGAATATGAGACCGAGACTAAATATTACCAAAAGTGTGTGATTTTGTTTTTACAGTTGATATTTCTCACACATAGTCATTATGTGCGAGGGGTCAACTCGAAATTTTGTTTCTAATATTGAAGGGGTTATGTGTTGACTGTTTTTGGTTAATCATCGGAAGGGGGTAAAAAAATTTAATTTTTGCTCAATTCTCGAAAAGTTTTGGAATGGAATGCAAGAAAACCAACAGCTTTATTGCTATTTTAGGATGCAATGCCTCGCATATACATCCCCTTCATGATGTCATCTTCAAAAAATATACCCTTACCACTATAGAATTTCATAGGAACTTTATGAAGGTGGGAAGGATAACATATGTGAGATATAACATTTTATGGTAGTTGTAACTCCCACAATTTTGACAATCTAAAACCACATTAAACCTTAATAATTATGTAGAAAGTTGTGGAAATTGTTTTTGTTTCAAATATCGTAAGGGTGTCAAACCCTATAATACATTTAATTAACTCCTACTGTAAATCTACTACATTACATTAAATAGAACAAGTCTAGATTAATAATTAAATATTCTTAACTCATTTCTAAGGTAAAGATAAGTTCCATCTCGCTAGAAACGTGTCCATTAATTCTTTTACTTGGTTAACTAGTTTCCCCCTCTGAAATAAACATTCGATACCACATTTATTAAATCCTTATTCTTAGTTATCTTAGCCCCTTTAAACTATGAGCTTAAAATTTCCATGAATCAGCTTACTTAAAAAAACACACTAGGAGAGTTACATAACTAACTTAATATACTAGGTACTAAGTGGCCCTATGCACTCATTATCACACAAATTTACATTATTTAAAACCCATACTATTCATTCTTACTAAATAATTACAGGTTCATTCTTAACCCTTCGATTAAATCAATTGTCAGGAAACTAAATCTTAGAGTTCCAATCCAACCCTATCCATCCTTATGAAATTTTACTAAACCTTTTTCTTGTCCTAGGCTCCTCATTTGGTCTCTTTTCTTTTCTTTAATTTGCAAGTTGGAGGAGTGGAATCCATAAAATCAAGGAGGGAAGAATTAATGGATGGATTCATTTGGATCTAACCTGGTTTACTTTAGTTTAGTTTATGGATCTATCAAGCAATGTATTCTAATTGTTGATTGTAGAGATTCTACCCTAAACTACGGAGTTCTAATTGTTGATTGTAGAAATTCTCATTTTTGAGTTCTCTGTTTGGTAAAAACCCTATTTCTATTTACTCTATGAGATTTAATAGATTTTAAATGCCCATTCAATGATTTACATACTTAAATCAATGATTTTGTTCACATATAGTTTTCTCGGTAGTTTCCTTTTTACATTTTGTAGGCTCGATTTTAATTAAATCAAGTTCAAATTTTCCCTATCACAAATTTTAATTTTTCTCGCCACAAGTGATGAAACCGCCACCCTTAGCAGGTTGGCACCCCGTGATCAACGCCGCCCTTCATTGGTGATGATTCCTAAACCGCCACCCTTCCAAGGTTGCGGTGCAGAGACTGTCATTCCGATCATCCCGATAGATTCGAGACCACCGTTAGGCACAGGTGACGATCATGTTCTTAGAAATCAGAATCATCATTTCCATAATTTTTCCAAAAATAGTTTCTACTAGGTTGATTTATAGTTTAACCGTAGCTTGAATTTAGGTGCCTAAAGTCACTAGTTTAAAGGTCAAACTATTTACTCATTCCATGACTTAAATCACTAAATTACATACACTAATAGCCTTCCAATAAATGCAAATATATAAATTTTCCTTTAAATGCAAGACTAATAGCCTTCCACCTTATGTCGGAATTACAAGAAAAGTTTCTACAATAAAGGACTTATTTTGAATTCTACAAATGCTCCAAGTCCCAAATCTTAAAAAAGAGCTCCACCATTTCATCACAACAACAATAATGGGGGAGTCGCAACACTCTCCACCCAAGCAATAATCTAATGAGGAGAAGAAGCTATCCTCCCCATTGGCCCCTGAGCCCCAATCAAAGTTCAATAAGAAATGAAGACAACCCATGGAAAACAACACAATGCTTCCACATCACAATACACATTTTCACAACCATTTAACACACATTCAAACAAAAGATAACAATCAAAAGAATGTAACTTTTCAAAATACACAAGGATTTAAAACCCAAAGCCAATAGAACATGGAACTATGAGGATATCACGTATGCCTCCAAATGGGATTAGGTGCCCACCTTAATACCCTCAAAAACAAAACTCAAAATCCCTAAACAAATATTATGCCTCCCTCAAGATTATCTTATGCCTCCATACAACTGCTATGTCTTCCTTAATAAAACCAAGTAAGAAAAATAAGAATTTTCTTATCAAAGGTGGGTCACCGAACCCAACACCCTCCCAACACATGAAACAAAACTCTTATTCCTCCCTACAATATAAAATCCCCATAACCTTCTCATACACCATACTTAGGTATTCTACCCATGATCCCAATAAGTACACAAACTATTCACTTGCATGTAATACACACATATAAAACCAAAGAAGTAAAACAAGGGTGAATTTCCTACCTTTCTATAGTAATAAATTGATCAAAAATCACACTCCAAGATCCTTAAAGCTCAATCCAACTCAAACGAGCTCCAAGACTTCAAAAATCACTCCAAAACTCTCTAACTCCCAAAAATACAAGTCCGCAATAAAATGAAGTAACCCAAAAACAAACAAATAAACTTGTATTTATAAAAACATGTAAGAGGAGGGTGAGATGGCTCCATGTAGGATGCCACATCACATATCCTCAAATCCACAACACAAGTCAAACCTCAACCCTAAGCCACAATCAATTGGTAGTTGAGAGAAATGAAAAGTCTCTTACACACTCAACACAAACCCACACCCCCTAAGGACATAATTTAAAAACCATGTAAGAAAAGTGCAATAAAGGTCACCTTTTTCCTTACAAAACACATAATGGGATCTATTTTATACCCCCCAACCCATAGGTATAGTTGGTATATGAAATTAAGAGGTGTGGGACAAGTTTAACTTGTCCCACAAGCCTCCGAAAATGGCCCTTAAGCCCAAATCCGAATTTCCCAAGTAAGGTAGGGTGTACAACATTCAAAGTCACATACACTCAACTTAAATCACAAGATCCAAAGGAACAACTACACTAATAAATGACCCATTTTTCACATCCCAAATTAACTTAAAAGCATGATTATTCCACTTAATTAAGGCACATTAAACAATAATGCTTAAATGAATTACATCACAAAATAAATCACATACTCCACAATAAATAAAAGAAAAGGAAAATAATTACACACATACCCCATGGTCACCTTTTTGAGGTCATTTCCCCATGGTGACCCCCTAACAAACTAATAACAAAAATAAAACATTACACAAGTTGCCATGATGACCTTCATTGTATCTATACAATATTTCATTGTGGTTGGTCTCCTTACCCCCTTTGATTGTTGTAATATAATTACTGCGCTAAATCACACAATACCTCCTTCAGCCTCGTGGACACATCAAATATAAAATACACACACATCAATCAATAAACATCCTCATATAACTAAATCATCATCTCAACTAAAAAATGTTATTTTTTGTCTAAAATTTCAACAACATCTCAATCCTACCATTTCATCGATATCAAAAAGGTCACGAGATTAGTTCAAAAACTAAATCATAGTCAACATGAAGAGAATTATGAATGTCAGTAAATATATATGCTAACAACACATCATCATCATCATCAATATAAAAAAGTCTCTCTATGTCTCTAAGAATCCACAAATCATACTATGAATTCCAATCCATCAATAGCAGCATATCTCTATCATCTAAGATCATGTTAAACCAAAATGACAGGATAATATCCATGTCTATAGTCAACAGTAATCAAAATCAAATAGAATAAGTTTTAAAGAGGAGTGGGCACTACAATAGCATATTGAGTTGCTGAATTGTAGAATTCGGATTGGATTACTTTGCATCGATTGTGATTTCTTGTGTTCATGATGATTAGATAAGGTACAATTAATTTATTTTATTTCTGTATAATTAAGTGAAATTGCATTAGTATGTTGATTTATTTGTGTTTATTCCATATCATGTTATTGAAGAAAATGAAAAGAGACATAAACAACTCATCATATAAGGCAATTTTCATTTATTCATAAAGAAAGAGTACAATTTTATGACATAAGCCATGAGAAATAAATGGAAGAAAAGAATGCATATAAATGAAACACTAAAAATAGAAAGGAGAGAAGGGATCTTTCATTTCTCGATGATTGTCCATCCCATTCGTGTTGTTGTTGCTTCACCCTCATCATCTACTACTCAAAACCTAAAAGACAAATAAAAATTATTTATTAGATCTTGGGTGACCTTAACTCTGTTGTATTTTTATTTTCTAATATATATGCAAGATTAAAGGAACATGTATTACAGAAGTAAATGAACTTTATACTCAAAATATTGAGGAATTAAACTTTCAAGTGCATGGTAAAAGATGAAATGGTAGCCATAAAGAAGAAATATTTTTTCCCATCAACTTTTTAAAGGTCTCCGCATTAGATTTCAGATTATAACATCCATGGAGTTCAAAAAAAAGGATATAGATTTGTAAGAATCATGAAAAAATTCAATAGAAAATAAGCTTCCATGAATTACATTTTATAGTATACTTATGATAGAATAGTCACTATAACCACAATAAAAACATTTCAAAGGTCCCCGATCAAGCTTTCATGAAAAGAATTTCTTTCAGGGATCACATTATTTATGAGACATACATAACAAAGAGACATGTTATGGATGTCAATCCAGTTCAAAGTTCCCGATAGATAACAACCATATTCAAGTAGAGTTAACCTAGGAGCCGTTATACACATGGTAAATAGTAAAATCCATATTTTAGATCTACTAGTGGCTATGATGCATTTCTTGAGAAGAAGAAAAATTCATTTCTTAAAATCTTCCAAGTTTTTATTTCAAATCAAATATCGAAATAGAAAGAAAAAGATACACAAAAATAGAAAGTACAAATTATTTTTAAGGAGATACAAATCAAAAAGGTATTGAAAAGATGGGAGTATGCTTTCAAAAAGTAGGAGACAATGTCTTTTCAAATAAATTTACAATTAAGAAAAAAATCTAAAAAGGATTCAAGTTACAATGATTGAAAAAATGCTACAGAGGACATAATGAGAAGAACAACTATTAAACTTCCAGGCTGATACAAATTTCAAAGTGTGTTTTCCAAAATCTAGTCACATTTGTGAGAGAGGAACAACCCTACATTCTACAAGGTTTAAGTGAAGTTCGAGTTTTCATCTTACAAGAACATGTTCCAAATGCAATAGGAACTCAAATCTAATTTAACACCATCAAGCTAAAAGAAAGAGCTCGAAGGAAAATACAACTCATGAATTATGATCACCCATCTTGTGAAATAATAGTCACATATAGTGCTAAATAAATAATACTCTTCATATTGTAAAGGAATAGATAAATTAATACAAAAATTTCAAGTTACTGATAAATTGTTCCATGTTTTCATTTTAGAAATACATGCTTGATAAACATGCAAAGCAACGTAGAATGAAACAATGTCAAGGATCAAGTCATATTTGATAAAGTTGAGTTATGCACAATCATCACCAAGCTATTCATGATCTCGTGAGTTACTACAAACAATATGGCGATTTTTTTATATAACCACATGATGTACATGCCTATATGAATTGAGTATGAGTCTTATAACCTAAAAGCACAACTAATAAATCAACAATGCAAAGGCCTAGTCAAGCTCTCAAGTGAGCTATCAAATGACCGGAAAGCCACTCTAGTGCTTAAGAAAGCTCATGGGCATATCGATCTAATTATAAGTGGGATGGGTGTTTTGAAACAATTAATGAGCTGCTAGGGCCAACCCAACTCGTAAACCGAAATCCAAGAGACTCAACAACATATGTAACATGAAAGAATATTAAAAATGAGATCAAGTAGAACAAAAAAATATGGATCTAGGTGGAAATCAACCCACAAAATAAAAAATTTGTAAAGCATAAGCCGAGCCAACATCACAAGGATCTCATGAATGTAAAATTATGTGAATGTAAATGGAGGTAATATGAATAGGGAATTGAAACGAAGAAAATCTCATCAGTACAAAATCAATCCCAAGGTCAAGCCAAAAGAATTAAGAAAAGGTCAAGTATGGTAAGTGCACTAATCTAGGGGACAAAAACCAAAAATTAGCAAAAGCGCATACAATATGGTTTCATAGGTTTGGTGTTTTCCAAACCAAAAATGTGTACGAATAGTAATGTGTAAGCGTAATAACACCAATGCTTTTCTAGTGTCAGGAAATGCATACGTGTTATAACGCATACATGTTTCTATTGTTTTGGAACACATACCCATTTTTAGTTATATGAAGTTTTGAAGGGCTTGAAGGAGTTATATTTACTAAAATAAATGTTAATTATAAGAAATAATAAAAGGATAAAGGAATAATAAAATAAATTAGGGTCACCGTTTATACCTTTCTTTTATTATTTCTTAATACTTTTATTATTTCTTATGGTTTAAATTTATTTAAGGAAATATAAAAATTTAAGGTCACTTTGCACTGATGGAAGTGGTCTTGTATCTCCACCGCTTATAATCTAGAAAATATTTTTTCAAAATCTAACCTGGTTAGTACTTACTCATTTTAAGGATTTCAGCAAGGACCTAAAGCTTTTAGGGCATATATATTGTAGTCAATCTTTGTTTTGGGAAAACATATAGTCATTTTGTAGGTTTTTTACCTTATGGATTGGATTTTGTCCCTACCACCACTTGATTTCATACTAATTTTGAAATTTGGTCCATAATTCACTTTATTGACCATGAATCAACTCTATGATGCTTCTATACTTCTTACTAAAATGAGATCCTCACTTTGTAGATATGGGATAACTAGGTGGATGGGATTGCAATCCTATGGCCAAAATGAGGTAATTGAAATGTGCCTCCTCTTGAACTTGTGATCACACTACTAGGTGTTGAATGAGTTTTTACGAATAATACCAAGTTAATTTCATCAAGTGAACTTAGATGATTACTCATTATTTGAAACAGGTGCTCCATATATTTATCATCCCCTCACCTCTTATGGCTCTAAAATCATCATTTCATGGAATAAAATTAAATATTCTCATATATTTTTTTACTCATATGTCTCTCATGGAGATAGGTGATTCTGAATTATTCACACATGATGGTCATGGATACCTCGATGGCATGAATAACTCATTTTAGCTTGTTCTTTGGAGAGATTTGGGTACAATGACAAAGTCAGATATCATGATAATAAAGTCACTCCTTGAGCACCAAAATTAACCTTTGAACATGATGAATCCTTCACAAATCAATTAATTGACCAAGATGACACCTAGGTGTAAGTATGCTTATGGTACATGGACACCTTTTTTTCTCAAGTTGTTCTTCATGGAAATGGGTTTCTTCCTGAGATAGGGGATGAATACTTGAATGGGATTTAAGGATGAGTTACATTTTTTTACCTACATAATTCACTAAAACATAAAAATAACATTTTGGGATCAATGAAACTATTATCAAAATCTAATTCTTCCCGCAACTCAAAATTTAGTAACTAATTCATTTTTAACTAAGAGGTGCATCACAAAGATTATATCGTACCTAAAGAAATATTTAAGCCCTGAATCAATGTTGATTATTCCAACTTGTAGAGTATTTTAATATCCTTCTAATGACTATTTTGTTTCATCCTAACCCTTTCCAAAACTCCATGAATCATCCAAAGAATTCAAATTTCACTTTGTTTTAGCATTCATTCCTTGCACCTGAAAACCCAATCTTACTAAAATTACTCCTTAATGATATTTTATTTCCCAAATATTCCTAAATTTTCTTATAAATCCTCAATTCTCTCTCGACATCACCCTCATATTCTTTATATTTTCTCTAAAAACATCCGAAGGGTGTTAAATTAGCTACAAAATGGACAAAAATGGCCTTTTTAGGCCTTTCGAGTGAGTAGTCTCTAATCAAAACTAAATGAGTTGATCAATCACCTTAGAAACTATTACATACACACTTAAACAAATTGAATGATATTATTAGGAATTTCCTTTTATCTATGGTAAAGGTTGAATTGATGATAAGTGGCGATGATATAGAGTACCTTGCATGCTCTTTATATAACTTCAACTCAAAATACAACTTCCACAATTCAAATTTCTCCTTTTTCCTAGTTTCAAATAGGTATAGTTAGGATTTGTAAGAAAAATATGGGTTTACTAGATTAACACATGTTTCATCCTTACATCCAACTTTCAACACACCCTACACCTTACTTTCAAGCATACCCGAATGCTCTATTACTCATTTATCCACCATCTTGCTAGATTTTGAACTTTTGGAATTTTTAGACTCCTTGTTTACTCAATCTTTAAAACCTATTCTCAAAAATATTTTTCACCTTCACCTTAACTTTTAATCAATATTATTTTCACTCATATCACTTCTCTTACCCTCTCCTAATCACAAATGCAAATCACTCAACTCTTTGTCTTTCACTTAAGGATTTTCATATAAACCCTTACTCTCTCTAGCTTCTTTATGAAACTATGCAGGACAATCGATAGGTATTCTTGATTAAATTTGTTTAAGGATTTCCCATGTTCCTCAAGGATTCAAAACATTATAACACCACTCCCTCAATGAAGGATATAACCTCCTTATGAGTTTATTTCCTAAGAAAATATTTCTCAAGGTTGGTCTTGACAATAATAAGAAATAAATATGATTGTCCATTTCTTTATTTACCTAATAACCACTCAATAATATTTCCTTATGCCTTGATTTTATGAGTCTTTAATGCCCTCGGGAATTCCTCCAACTTTTTAGAGGCTCCACCTACTTCAAACACATGAAGTATATAATATTTTCTAAAATTACATCTGTCCTAGCCCTCAAACTGGGCATTATCATTAGTAGACTATATTTGCAAATTCCTTCACTTTTATTCTTATTCCAACATATACTATGGATATTGAAACTCTTGGTCTTATTATTACCTTCTTCCACACTTATCAATCACTCTACCAAGAATAATTATTAACTTTTAGAATGAATATTCTACTCTAGGCCCTTAATACTGGGCACACACAAAGTTAGGATTGTGAACATAAATTTAATTTAAGAAATCCTCCTATAGATTGCTTATTACATTTTCTTTACTTTTGTAACACCAATTACTTTTGATCAATGCCCGAAATAGACTCATGAAATATTCCATTATATCATTATGTTTGTGCTACATACTACTACACTTTTAAAACAAGTTATAGTCTTGTCTCGAATAATTATTTCCATCAATTTTCCATTCCCTAGAAATAGTGAGGGTTCCATGAAGCCTTAAACACCATTATAAATAAGAAGAAAATCCAAAACAAGATATTTACACGTGAAAATGCTTTGCAATATAATCTCTAACCTCAAAATATAATGTCTTTATTTGAGAGGACTGTGTAACTTAACACCTAAGCTTCAGAACATACTTAGAGCTAGTTCAAATATTTAAATTAGAAATTTTGAGGGAAACTCCCTATTCTTTCTTATGGAATCCAAATGGACTAGTACAAGGTATGACCATTTCAAGTGGACCCAAGATAACCCTAGTTACATAAGAAATCCAAAGTTTATTATTAACAAAATGTTCCTACATCACCAGAGGAAGGATGCACAATGACTGAGAAACCTTATTTTCAATTAAGGGCTTAGTTGTCATGCTTCAAAATTTTTAATTTCCATGCTAGCTATTTTGGCCATTCCAGAGTTATTAAAACAACTCGCAGGAGAATTGGGAAGAATTAGGGGATATTAGAAGTGTTGAAGGTAATTTTGGAAGAATTAGGAAAGGTTTAATCATTCAAGGACTATATGCTCAACATCAAGTTTTCTAGATGTACGAAACAAACAATCATATGGTGAAACCTAACTTCTCTGGAAGATTCCAGGATATCTATAAGGAGTTTAAAGGAAGAAAATAGGCATTGAAAAGATACGTAAATCCTCTACATGTTGGAGACATCCATTTTTTCTCTAAGGCTTCAAGGTGTCATGAAGAATTTAAAAAAACTAAAGCTTCCCATTTTTGTTCCAAACCAACCTTTCAACAATGCAACACTTCATGACACCAAAACAATGTACTACCAATCAACCTTCCTTCTTCTTAATGATTTACACCTCATTGTGACTCCTTACCCACCTAAACACTCTTTTTCATCAATATAACTTGATATTAATTACAAAAACAATGACATTATGTCTAATAAATGTGTTTTCATTTTTTATGTATTATAATTAATTTCATGAATTCACATATTTACACGAGATGTTGTTTCCTTTGAGATTTGTGAGTTTTGTAAAATCGAATTTGGACACATCTAACACTCCTAGAAATGTCAGCAAACAATCCAAAAGGTCCCAAAAGCTAAACAATGATTATGTTCATTGCCAAAATAGACATGATTGTAGAATTTAAACACTAAAATATTTAGGATGAATGCTTAAACCGAATATTAGCTATTTGTCGACAAGATTAGATTATTATAGACTATCTCCTAAACCATGACTCATGGACTTGTGAGACTAGTTCCATAAGGTGCACAATGACCCTAATTTTTTCTATTTAGTTAAATAAATTTAAAGTATAAGAAGTAATTAAATATTAATAAAAATAAATGAAAGGATGCAAAAACACATTTAATTCCTATACTCTACGAAAATCATTTGTGTTATAGCACATACAGATCTTAACACGTACACGTTCTCTTTATTATGGCCCCAAACTAAGAATTTAGAGGCTTGGAATTTATTTTGTTTCCCATAAATGTGGCTTAGACCTGTAACAACATAGTAACCTACGTGTTTTTGAAAAAATATGCTAAAAATCACCATCCACCATGATAAATCCTACAATTTTTTTTCTATATTTCTTAAAAATGTCCTACAATTTCAAGAAAACTATCATCTTTCTAAATATGTAATTTTTATATTTTTCTAACTATTATATGGTTTCCATTTATATTTATTTAAAAGCTGTGTATTTTATACCTCTATTTTCAGGTGAATTTACACGCTTATATTTTTTCTTGTATTTTCTTCTTCACTTTGCCAAATTGAATAAAAATTATATAGTCCCAAACTAGGCCTAATTCTATAAATATTAAAAAAAAATCTAATTTTCGATATTTTTTGAGGTAGTCGGGAAGCACGCTGTCTATCTATCCATGAAAAATAATAAAAAATTAAATTTTCACAAAAAAAAGATAAAGAAATTCTATCCAAAACCAGATGTTCCTATCTATCTTTCTACCAAAGTGTTTTCAAAAATATTAAATAGTCCTAAAAATGGGGGAACGAATTGACATTCTACTATGTTATTTTACAAAAATTGGAGTACCTATTTATATTTTAAATATTTATCCCAATTACACTTAACCATTTTTAAAAAAATGAGTAGTTTAGAAAGTAGACTCAAAATGCTAAAATTCATGTTCTTATAACATCTTCAAATTTTGAGTGTAACTATCTCAACTAAGTCGTCCAAGTTGAAGTATTTTATTTTTCAAAAACAATTGTCCACTTAAGGCCCCCTTTTAGCCTCGCATTTGCATGCACTTAACCAATAATCACACAAAATATAGCATTCTATGCACCCATAAGTTCTAAAGGAATACTAAGAAACAAAGAGATAGAGCTCGAATGTAGGAAAAACTGCACTGTAAAATCCATAAGTAGTAATGCACAAATCAAAAGCCACATATAAGGGATGAGTAGACTTACATCACAACTAGATTGGTGTTTTCTCATCCAAGAAATAAACAAGGATTTCTATGCACAACAACCCAATATGGCTAGGTTTTAAATGAAATAGAGCATTCAACATGATAAGTGGGAAGATATAAACTTGAACCAAATGCAAGAACAATAACTTTAAAAATGGTGAATCCATTGCTAATTATCTTTTAAAAAAAGATCCTCACCTTTTATTCATGGCAGCCAAATCTTGGAAGTTCAACCCACAATGTAAATAAAGTGATGACAAGCATAGTAACACGAGCTCGATTACATAAATCAAATCTAGGAAAAACATATGCAATAAAGGATCAAAGCTCTAAAAGTTAGTAATGATAACCGATATAAAAGATTGGGTAGAGAACCCTAGACATTGCAATGGAGGCCATTAATGAATATGCAAAGATCAAAGAAAGTAGAAATCCATATTAGAAAATGCAAAGTCTACCCTACAAAATCATTGTGCATAAATACATTGATCTCTCCAAGAAAACAAAATTTGTATGAGAATAATGGCGAACATTAAGAAAAATCAACACTATGGAAATACAAAATAGCTATTACAGTAAAAAAATAAAGACTTAAAATACAATTAAAAGTGGTGAGAAACCAACTTTCATTACCACCATGGAAAAGAAAAAGTTTCCAATAACCGCCACAAACTACCGAGTGAAAAATGACAAATGAAGTTGAGGGTTTCTTTCTCCCTATTTTGTGTCAATTTCAGCCAGGGTAGAAAATCACAATTGGTTTAGTTTTGATCATGGGTAAGTTAGGTCTATAAAGCAAGATTTTACCAATTTTCGTGTGGGATAGGTTTTGAATTTTCTAAAAGGTTGTAATTATTTACAAAAGTAAGGTGTCAAAAGTGATATTCTACTCATTAACCCCAAAGTCAAATCAATTTTGCATGTGTCCAGCTGGTAAATGAATCAAAATATCATGACTTGTATGCTAAGCCTTAACAACATGCATTTTTGCTAGTCAATATAATTTGTTACTAACTCTAGATAAAGACAAAGCCAATTACTATCCAAAACGTGCATATGCCCACTAGAGACAAAAATACCTTTTAACAAATAAATAAACTTATTTAATACCTTAATTTTTGCAAACTCATCCATACCACTCCTTAAAATATGCGAAGTATGAGTAATAGAGATGTCACTATAGTTTAACCAAGTGCATGTGAGGCTATTTTCCCTTGGAGTAACATATTGTTATTTCTCACCATTATTATTGAAAATTGTATTTTTGCATGTAGGAAAAATTGTGCATGTAAAGCCATTTAAGGATTTATATAAAAATTAGCTAGGTGTTAAACTAAAGTTGGAAGTGATATTTTAGGATATTTTGGGGTGATATTTTATATATACCTTTATTATGCAAGTATTTAGTGGGGGATTCAGTTGAGTTAACTAATTGTTGGATATTTTTTTCTAGCAAATTCCCATCAATAATAAAAGTGTTCTCCTTTCTAGAAAATACGTGCAATATTGTGCATTCGGGTAGTTTATTGTTGTTATTTTTCCATGGATTTAATAATTTATCTATTTATGCTATCATGTCACATTGAAAAGATGGGTTTTTGTGTTTATTTTATTGCACATGCACATTGAAAATATGTATTGTGAGTTATTCCTTCACATATTTCGATTATTTTTCCTTGAAATTCACCCATAAATCCATCTAGTTTGTGAAAATTTTGTTTTGTTGATTAGTTTGTTGAAATTTCCATATCGAAGTCTTCAAGAATCCATGGTGTATCACCCAATTTTCCATTTTTCATTATGACCCTTACCCCACAAGATTTAGTTAGTGATACAATGAAAGGGAACAAACCCTTCAAATCTAAAGATTCACCTCATTTTAGGGATACACACATTCTATGAGGTGTTTCCATTGTCTATCCGTAGAAGTGAGGATAGAGAACGAAAAATCTTCCAATCCTCACAAGGGTGCAATTCTACTAAATAACGATTTCTCGCATGCCCCAGTGGGACACAAAAAAAATCGAGTGATTATTTGCACCGTATGAACAAAGATGGTGTCTTTTCTTGGCTATACCTAAAATTTAGTTAATGAAAATCAACAACCTTATCTATTTTTGCAAGAACTCAGGAGGATATAAGTGAAGATATACAAGTAACAATCACCCAAGAACAATTCATTCAACTAAAACTAATTTTTACCTTGATCTGTTCTAGTTGAGGATTTTGACACAGATCACCACCGTTATAGAGAAGATTAACCGATGCTAGGAGGAATTAATTCCAAGCATAAATTGAATATTAAAAAAACATATTTGGAGACTCGACAAGATGATTATTTATACTAGTACCACATTTTTAGATCCCCTTGGAGTTATTTATTAAAATAGATCTGATTAATTTGCTGGTCCAAACAACCTTTTTCATAGACCAAATCTATTTTACACATTGTATACATATTTTATCAAGTCATGCAATCATGACATCAGTTCCTCAAAGGGAATTATTTATTCCAAGAGATGAACTATCCCAATCCACCTCTTTTCTACCAATATCCTCCTCCAAATCAGTATTATAACCCTTATCAAAACAAATATCCCCATGACCCAAACATTGATAAGCAATATAGTGATCTTTATAGTCATTATGCTATTCATGTTCAAGGTTATGTACAAAAACATGCAAGGCATATAGAATATGAAGGTAATTCTACACATGAGGAAAATTTTTAAAGTAAATTTTAGAGGCTAGATCGAACACATCAATCTCTCAAACAAAAAAATTGAACAATCACAACCATTAGAGGACAACAAGCTCAAGGTATAGGCACCCATTCAATTGGATTTTCTCACATGCCTTCTTTATCAACCATCTAAGACCAATTTTTAGATTCCAAGTTTCCTTGTTGTTGTTGTTTCCACTATCCCTTCCTCACATGCAGATATTTAACCACATCCCTTTGTACAAACATTACAAATTAGGTTGAGATCCAACCCATCCCTCCTATTTCATTCCTAAGACCAGTTTGGGAAATCAAGGTAGGAAAATAAGTCAAGATGGGTAGCCAATTCAAGAAAAAAATGTAAACCTTATAGGAATGGGTTTCCAAGTTTGATTTCAATCAGATTCCATAGTTGGAGAAAGAATACATGCAAGAGGTGGAGGTTTCAGAGCAGCAACTAGATCATGATCAACAAGAAGATATCAATAATCATGAGATTATACCATCTTCTAGTGTATTAAATGATTCAGATACGTTGTTGATTTAAACATTGTTGATTTAAAGGATGTGAATTTGCTAAACATGCATCTAAAGCTGCCTCATAAGGATGAATAAAATGACCAATATAAAGCCCATTCTAGATTTTCCATGTGATCTGATTGTCCGGTTGGTCTCCTAGCCTCATTTTCTTAGGAAAGGAAAATACTTTTCTCTCTGTGTGGTATCCATTCTTGTTTAGCTTCACTTTTGAGTAGGTTATAGTGAGGTTCGGTAGAATTTTAATTTAATTTATTATGCACACTTGCATTAGTTTTGTTTTCAATACTTCCATTTAATACACAAGATCTAGTTTCTACCCAAATTATTTCCTTTTTTTTGTTTAGGAAAGGAAGAAATTTTGTTTTCAAGGTAAGATTTGTTTTGGGCTTTGACTCCATACCCAATTAATGGATTAAGGCACTAGATATTTTAAGCTAGTAGTAAAATGACCCCACATAATCACTAGAAATGTTAAATTTTCTCACACATCAGTCATGATGTATGAAGAGGTCAACAAAAAAAATTATTTCTCAGATTGAATGGGTTAAGTGTTGATGATTTTTGCTCAATCATTAGAAGGGGGTACAAATTTTTCATCTTTTCTCAGTTTTGAAGAGTTTTTGGAATGGAATGCAAGAAAACCAATAGCTTTATGTTTTTTTATAATATGCAATGCCTCACATATATAGCCCCTTTGTAATGTCCTCTTCAAAAAAATATAACATCCACTCAAGACCGCCGCAGGCCTGATGAAGGTGGGAAGGATCGGAACACCAAATGTTGACCTAAATCCCCCACAAAAATGTGGGATTTAGGACGTTCAACCTTAAGTTAAGGATGCATGCGAGAAAAGTGAATAGACCTAAACTATTGAAAGAAATAGGAAAAACATAAAAAAATTATCCCAAAGTTTAATATTTATTCATTTATCATAAATCAAGTACATTAGTTTGAATTGTAGTCATATTCTTCTCACTCTATATCATACAATTAATTCCCTATACAATTATATCAATACAACGTTCACATATTCATCTCTTATGATACACGTTTATACAATTGATTAATTACAATAAATATGCAACATATAAAACATCCAAATGTCACTACTTTTGATTCGTGCCTCATCGATTTTGTTGCGTTCGATGTGGTTTGTCTTTATTCCATAGCTTTATGTTAGCTTTCGTGGCTTCCTAATGTGTAACGTGGATTTTACCCATATATCATAGATTTCTCAAGTATTCTATGGTTTTGCTCCTTTGTCTGCGACTCTCTATAATATTTGGAGGATTTTCTATGTTAGTCGTGACTTTGTTCATGTAACAATGGTCTCATCTTTATATATGTGGCTTCTTCTAGGATTTATTTGTTATCTCCTTAGCTTCACAATGTTGTCTCCAAATATGATGAAGAACCCTATCAACACATATACTAGAGATTACATTTTGCAACAATAAATTGAGTTGTTGATTTGTAGAATTTTGATTAGATAAATTTGCATCGATTCATGGCAACTTGTGTTTTGGATGATTAGATAAGGAACAATTAATTCATTTTATTCCTTTATGATAAAGTGAAATTGCATCATTGTGTTTGTTTTTTTGGTTTTATTCCATATCATGTTATGTAGAAAAATTATAAGAGACAGAAACAACTCATCACATAAGGAAATTTTCATTTATTTATAAAGGAAAGTGTACACGTTTATCACATAAAATGTGAGAAATAATTGGATGAAAAGCATACATACAAATTAGAAACTAAAAATAGAAATGCAAGAAAGGACCTATTTTTTCCCGATGACATGATCCCCTCTCGTGTTGTTGATGCTTCACCCACATCATCTACTAATTCATACCTAAAAGAGAAATATTTGTTTTTATTAGAGCTCGAGGTGACCTTAAATCCATTGTATTTTAATTTTCTAATATATACTCAACATGAAAATAACATGTATTTCAGAAGTAAGTGAGCTTTATACTTAAAATAATGAAAAATTAAATTAATTTTATTAAGATTAAAGGTTTCTTTACTGGGATCCTACCTAAGAACAAAGAGGCCAATGACCAAATATACAATGAATTTATAGAAGCAAAACTAGTATGGGTAGAGAAACCAAACAACAAATAGAAGGAAATCATCATAAAACCACATGATTGAACACATTCATAGATGAGATACTAAAATTACAAAAAAAGTGAAACATCTTGAAGACAACATAGAATAAAAAAATTCACGTAAAATTAACATTGAATTAGCAAAAATCCAAGTGATCTACAACAATGACTGGTATATTTCATAAGTTTCTGAAAGATCTTTTTGACATTTTCCATACCTTTTTGGTGTCCTTGAAATTTATAACCTTGTTGTTTTTTATTTGCCAAGAACATCAAATTGAGAGATGAAAATGTAAAGGAAGTCTTATGTGATTCTTTGTATACTTAAAATCTCACATTGTTTGTGTTTGATTCCTTCAATCTATTTCTCCATATTTTTACTCGTTTGAGAAAGTCTAGTTTAGTTTATTTACCATCTAAATAATTTCAAGCTTTCTTTCCTCAATATTGTCTTTTAGGTATTTGAGTTTTTCCAACTAAGAATCAAATTTATGGTGAGATTTAGATCACCGGTGAACTCGATTTATCTTTAATGATTAAAATGATGACATTTTTTGGTGGCATCTCATCATCATTCCTGATTTGAAAATCATTAATAATGGCTCTTCTATTAGCCATGGCATCAATAAGTTGATTTCCTTCACGGTAAGTATGTTGTACTTCATAGTTTTGAAATCTTTTAGTATGTGTTAGGATTCTTGAATAATATTTTTGATAGACCAACGTATAAATATCAAATTGCACTCATAAAGAAGAAATAGGTTTTTTCCATCAAATTTCAAGGTCTCCACATCAGTTTTCAGATCATAACATCCATTGAGTTTAACAACAAAGCTAGAGATTTGTCGGGATCAAGAAATTTTTTTAATCAAAAATAAGCTTTTATGAAATACATTTTATAATATGCTTATGATCGAAAATTCATTACATCTATAGTAAAAAAATTTCAAAGGTCTCCAATAAAGTTTTGACGCTTAAGCAAGTATTTCACCGAACATAATATTCAAGAGGAATACAAAATGAAGAGATGGGTTACAGCTGTAAATCTTGTTCAAAGCTACTTAGAGATTAGAAGTAGATTTAATTAGAGTTATCAAAGGATCCATTATACACATGGAAAATAGTGCAATCCATATTTTATATCTAGTGGTTGTTATGTGTTTTTGCAAAAGAAGAAAATTTCCATTTCCTCAAATCTTACAACTATCTATTGCAAGTCAAATATCGGAATATAAAAATATAGATACATGAAATGGACAAGTACAACTTGTTTTTAACGAGATATAGATAAAAAAAAAAGGTATCAATAAGATAGGATTATTCTTACGTAAAGTAGGAGGAAATGCATTTTCGAATCAGTCTACAACTTATTGAAATAATTTCTACTTTAATAAAAGTGACTTTATTAAAGTTGCTTTATTAAAGTTTCTTTATTATCACTTTAGAAAAAGTGGGGATTTAGAGTCATTATTTCTACTTTATTAAAGTGACTTTATTAAAGTGAATTTAGTAAAGTTACTTTATTAAAGCATGATCTAGAATCACTTTACAAAAAGTGAGTATATTCAATAATGGTTGGATATTTGTAATTTCATTATTGTATTCTTTCTCTACATGTTTCTAAGTCCTCTATATATGTGAGGCACTTGTAATTTGTTTTGTAAGTAACAAGAAGTGAAGCTCAAGCTTCTTCCCTCCTCTTGGGTGTTCTATTCTCCAATATATTTTAATTCTATTTTGTTTGCCTCATACTTGTTCTATTTTATTCAAGTTGTAGCTTGATTCTACAAAGTGGTATCAGAGCTGGGAAGATCAATTTGAAGCAAAGTATGGAGATCTCAGGAGCAGTGAGAACCAAATCTCTAAGACAATCAATTTGAGTGGCTTTTAGTTATTTTTCTGGTATGTGGATTTTGGTGTTGAATTGGAAGTTGTTTTGTGGATTTCAAGAACTTTACATAAAATTTGAAAGAGGCTATTGGCATACTCTCTTGAGTTAATATTTTGTGAAATTGTGTTTTCTTTCAACAACCATGGCTTCCACATCTGGTGCATCCTTGTCAAGTTTACAAACCCCCATTTTCACAGGTAAAAATTATGAATATTGGTCATTAACCATGAAATCCCTGTTTAGATCACAAGATGTGTGGGAAATTGTAGAGAATGGGTATGTGGAGCCACTTATCAGGCAACTTACAACGCTCTCTCACAAGCTGAGAAGGATCTCTTGAGGGAGCAGAGGAAGAAGGATGGAAAAAACCTCTTCTACATACATCAAGCTATGCATGAAAGTATTCTTCCTAGAGTGGAAACAACCAAGCAAGAAAAGGAGGCATGGGATACCCTTCAGGTGGTTTATCAAGGTATGGACAAAGTTAAAACTACCAAACTACAGTTACTTAGAAGAGATTTTGAAACTATGTCAATGAAAGAATCAAATTTCTGTAGAATCATTTTTCACATATATAGTTGGGTTAGTAAATCAGATAAAATCTCATGGAGAGAATATTGAAGACAAGAGGGTAGTTGAGAAAATACTCAGGAGTCTCCCTACAAAATTTGACCCTGTAGTTGTGGCCATAGAAGAAACCAAAGATCTGAACCAGTTTTCTGTTGATGAGTTACATGCATCTCTAATAAATCATGAGAATAGGTTGAATAGGTCACAAACCTCACTGGAGCATGCATTTTCATCCCAAGCTTCTGTAAGTCATGGAAGAGGAAGAGGTAGATTCAATCCTAGAGGCAGAGGAAGAAATTATCCTACAAGTGGACGTAGTAATAGTCCAGAAATCCAGCTGGAAGAGGTCAACATCAGAACACTAGTGGTCAAAGAGTTGATAAGTCTCATATTCAATGCCACTATTGTAAAAAGTTTGGGCATTATGCACATGAATGGAAAAAACAATTTGATCAAAAAAATACAAACATAATAATTCAGTGAGCACCCCAACAAGGCCCATGTTTATTGCGTGTACTAATATTCCTGAAACATTAGTCACAAATTCCCCTGTTGAATGTAATGCTATCCAAGAAAGCCCTTGTGATATCTGGTACTTAGATTCTAGTTGTAGCAATCATATGATAGGAAATATGGAATTATTTTCCAATTTGGATGAGTCAGTACAAACTGATGTTACTCTTGGAAATAACAACAAAGTTATTGTTTTGGGAAAAGGGACAATTGATATTCTATCTAAAAGGGGGGAACATATGGTAATTAATTATGTTTATTATTGAAATGACCTCTCAAAGTCTGAGCAAGAAAATACAGAAGGAGAAGAGAGCCGAACACAAGAAATAATAAATAATAATAATATAATTGTATTTTGTATATTTCACACAATACAATAGCCTAATATATAGGCTGGAGTTTCCCTAGAATATAGGAAACTAACTCAACTACAAAATCTCAACCAAGCCTAATTATGTGGGGTGAGAATAACTCACGTAACCCACACATAACAATAAATATAATAATATATTGTTGAAACAATATATTATAACAACTCTAACAATAATCTCTCAACCATAATAATTACACACGTAATTATTATTCACACACATAAATATGTGAAGCACTATAATATTCCTAACATTCCCCCCCTTAGTGCGAACATGGGGAAAACCTGCCTTTGTACTTGCACCTGCTCATGATCTGGTGATTTTCACAGGATGATCACAAACCTCATGGATGGTTTTGTAAATGGTTGACCACAAACCGAGAATGGTGGTTTTGTAATTGGTTTACCATAAACCACAAAGTGATGGTTTTGCAAATGGATTACCAACAACCAAGAATGGTGGTTTTACTATTGGTTTACCACAAACCACAAATGAAGGTTTTCAAGTGGTTTACCTACAACCACATCATGATGTGCTAAGTACTATTATTAGCCCTCATCACATTTCACCGTAGGGAATAACATAGGAAATTTTGTTGAAATCATTGCTCGTACATACATAGAAAAAGATAACTTAATGGAAATGGAACATTGGAATCATGTTCCCCCCTCAATGTGATATTTCCACTTATTCAAAACTACAAACTGTACCACACTGGAAGCATTAAAATCAAATTTCACACACACACACACACATGTCACCAAACCATCTCATGCGGCCTTATCATTGACATCGACGAGAGGTCGCTGAATGACCTCCAACCTCTCGATGCCTCCTGCCTCCAGTATATGGATGCTTAACTCATCTGAATCTGAACATGAGACTACATGGTTTCCACATTGTATTTAATCTTCTCCCCTCAATGTGAAACCTTTTATTTAAGGACGTCGGGTACAACCGATAATGCGTCCACAAGATGGCCAAAATAGAGGGTAATTTTCAAATTTTTTATTTTCTCCCAAAATTAGAACCAATAGGATGGGAATAAAAAAATATACACTTTTGAAAAAAATGGTGCTCAATTTTGAGTTACCGTGCAAAAGTTATTGAAGTTACAATTTCCCGTAAAATGGCTTAATTTAATTAAAATTGACACAACGATTAAAATTTTCCTCAAAATAGAGAGAAAACTTATCATGTGACCACTCGTTAGAATTGGGAGGAAATGAAGATTCCAAAAAAATCAATTTCCCCAAAAAATGGGGCCAAAAATGTAATAATTGCCCTCTAAATGCAATTATTAAATAAAAACTATAGGAAAAATAATTTTTCAAAACTATAGTCTTTATGAAAAATTAAAATAATTGGCCAATAAGAGTTGGTTGTGCAAAAACTCACAGTTTACTTCTCTTCTCTTTCTTTGTTGCTCGGCATCCAATCTCCCAGGCTGAGCAATTTCAACTATAGTATTTTCCTCAAAGATCTGTACCTTTCTCACATGTATTAATGATAAATCACTTCTGGAAAACGTCACTTTTCTGTAATGAGCTGCTAATTCATGAAAAATATTTATTCCAAACGCTTTCTGGGTTTTATTCCTCACATTTCAACCTTTCCGGAACACTTTACTTTTCTCAATTTCATTGAGAAATGAGAAAGTTAAGAATGTTTTACTGAGACAGATTTTAAGCAATATATAGACCTTTCAATGCTAAGATTACGAGAGAGCAGTGGTTTCTTTGAGAGCTTGTAAACCAAATGGAAAGAGTGAGTCAAGCATAATAAAACTATAGAAAATATACACTTCAGGGACTGCATAGGGGAATACGACATACGCAGCAAACTGCATCCAACACTAGAGCTGCCCCTCACAAAATTCAAGCTTCCATTTCAGCAAAGGAACTAGATCAGATCACCATGCTCTGATGCCAAATGAAATGACCTCTCAAAGTCTGAGCAAGAAAATACAGAAGGAGAAGAGAGCCGAACACAAGAAATAATAAATAATAATAATATAATTATATTCTGTATATTTCACACAATACAATAGCCTAATATATAGGCTGGAGTTTCCCTAGAATATAGGAAACTAACTCAACTACAACATCTCAACCAAGCCTAATTATGTGGGGTGAGAATAACTCACATAACCCACACATAATAATAAATATAATAATATATTGTTGAAACAATATATTATAACTCTAACAATAATCTCTCAACCATAATAATTACACACGTAATTATTATTCACACATATAAATATGTGAAGCACTATAATATTCCTAACAATTATGTTACTAGTTTGAAACACAATCTAATGAGTATTGGTCAATTAGTTCATAAGGGCTACAAAGTTTATCTTGAAAATAATGAATGTGTTATTTTTGATATATTTCCTAATGAGCAGCTAATTGCTAAAGTACATATGACTAGACAATCGAATGTTTCCTTTGAAGATAAGACCGGTTATGAGAAGAAAAACATCCCAAGATGTTCAAGGGACTAGTTTGGCACAGTCTAGAGCAGCCATGTAGTTCAACTCGAAGAAAGCTCTAGAGTAACCTTCAAAGAAAATCATCCTATCTCCAAGACACATTCTGAAGGTATGTCCAAAGTAGCAGAGGTAAGAATTGAAAAACCAGAAATAACGTTTTAGTCAGTTGTTAAAGATGAATCATGGCTTTGGCATTTTAGATTTGGGCATTTGAATTTTGGAGCATTAAATTTGTTGCATAAAAGGAATATGGTGAAAGGTTTTCCATTAATTGAAAAACCAAAAAGAATATGTGAAGGTTGCATTTTGGGAAAGCAACATAGAGAGAGCTTTCCTGTAGGAAAATCAATAAGAGAAAAAGCACCACTTGAAATCATGCATTCAAATTTATGTGGACCAATGCAGACACCTACAATAGGAGGTTGCACATATTTCTTGACTTTCATTGATGATTTCACAAGAAAGACATGGGTATATTTTTTGAGACATAAGTCTGATGCTTTTGCATACTTTCAATAGTTTAAAGCTCTTGTGGAAAAACAAAGTGGTTATTACATCAAGGTTCTTAGAACTGATAGAGGTGGTGAGTATATTTCAAATGCATTTCTAAATTTTTGCAGACAACATGGAATTCACTGCTAGATATACACCACAACAAAATGGCATTGCAGAGAGAAAGAATCAAACCATTATGGAAATGGCTCGAAGTATGTTGAAAGCAAAGCATCTTCCAAATGAGTACTGGGCTGAGGTAGTAGCAACTGCTGTCTACATCATTAATAGGTGCCCAACGAAGAGTGTCAGAAACAAGATTCCTCAAGAAGCATGGACACATAGAAAGCACAATGTTTCACACTTCAAATTATTTGGTTGTGTGGCATATGCACACGTACCTGATGAGCTGAGGAAGAAATTGGACAACAAAGGTGAGAAATGCATTTTTTTTTGTTATTCTGAAGATACAAAAGCATACAAGTTGTTCAATCCTATTACAAAGAAATTCATAATCAGTAGAGATGTTTAGTTTGTTGAAGATGAGGCATGGGATGGTAGCATAGAAAAGACAATGAGTATAACAACAACTGCTCCACATGATGACATGGTGGATGAAGAAATTGTAACACAAGGAGCAACACAAGTTGTAGCTCAAGCTACACCTCAATCTGTAGGTAGGAGATCTTCAAAACTTCATTCCACACCAAGGTTACAAAAGACACCACAAAGGACACCAACATCGACTTCTTCAAGAGAGATACCTGGAGCAAGTCCATCTACCTCACCGGATGATAACACTTCACCAAGTCCAATGCAACAGAAAACAAGGAGCCTAAGTGAAATATATGGTAATGAGTATAATGTCGATACTTCAAATGCATTCTTTTTTGCATTATTTTCTCAAGTAGATGATCCATCATCATTTGAAGAGGTTGTAAATGATGAGATTTGGGTACAAGCTATGAATGAAGAAATTGATTCTATTGAAAAGAATCAAACTTGGGATTTGACTAACTTGCCTGAAGGCAAGGATGTAATTAGTGTGAAATGGATTTACAAAACAAAACATAGTGCTGATGGAAAAATTCAAAAGCACAAGGCAAGGTTAGTTGCTAGAGGTTTCACTCAACAACCTGGAGTAGATTACAATGAAAATTTTGCTCTAGTTGCACGGTTAGACACCGTAAGGACTATTTTGGCCATATCTGCTCAAAACAAATGGCATGTATATCAAATGGATGTTAAGTCTACATTTTTGAATGGTTTCCTTGATGAGGAAGTGTACGTGGACCAGCCACAAGGATATAAAATTCTAGGACATGAAGACAAGGTCTACAAGTTGAATAAGGCCCTCTATGGACTCAAGCAAGCTCCTAGAGCTTGGTACAACCGAATTGATTCCTACCTGATACAGAATGGTTTCTAAAGAAGTAGCAGTGAGCCCACTTTATATATCAGAATCAATGAACAAGGTAAAATTATGATCGTATGCTTGTATGTGGATGATTTAATTTTCACTGGTGATCTTTCCATAGATTCTTTTAAGGCTTCTATGAAAAGTGAATTTGAGATGACAGATTTAGGCCTCATGAGATATTTTCTGGGCATTGAAGTCCAACAATCTGAAGATGGCATATTTATTTCACAAAAATATGCTAATGATATCTTGAAAAGATTTAATATGTTAAAATGCAAGGCAACTCCAACACCAGTAGAAATAGGGTTAAAGTTGAGTAAAGAGGATGGCGGATTAGTTGTTGATCCGACACTATTCAAGAGGCTTGTTGGTAGCCTCATGTATTTGACAGCCACAAGGCCTGACATCATGTATGGTGTAAGTTTGATTTCAAGGTTCATGGAGTCTCCCAAAGACTCACATTGGAAAACAGGTAAAAGAATTATGAGGTATGTCAGTGGAACAAGGAACTATGGAATATTTTATTCCAATTCAAAAGAATTCAAACTTGTTGGATACACTGACAGTGATTGTGCAGGAAGTATAGATGACAGGAAAAGCACTTCAGGTTATGCTTTTCATTTTGGAATAGGTGTGGTTTCTTGGGCATCAAAGAAGCAACCCATTGTTACTCTTTCATCAGCCGAAGCTGAATATGTTGTAGCCATAGGTGCAACTTGTCAAGTTGTGTGGATGAGAAGGATATTGTCGATTTGAAGCATACTCAGGAAGAAGCCACCAAAATTTTCTGACAACAATTCTACGATTGCTCTCTCCAAAATCATGTCTTTCACAAAAGAAGCAAGCACATAGATACTTGGTATCACTTCATAAGAGAGTTGGTTAATAACAAAGAGATATTTTTGGAATACTACAGATCACAAGATTAGATTGCAAATATATTTACTAAGGCCTTAGCTAAGGATACCTTTGAATATCTTAGACATAATCTAGGCATAGTTAGTGGTAGAAATTAAGGGGGAGTATTGGAAATAATTTCTACTTTAATAAAAGTGACTTTATTAAAGTTGTTTTATTATCACTTTAGAAAAAGTGGGGATTTAGAGTCATTATTTCTACTTTATTAAAGTTGCTTTATTAAAGCATGATCTAGAATCACTTTACAAAAAGTGAGTATATTCAATAATGGTTGGATTTTGTAATTTCATTATTGTATTCTTTCTCTACATGTTTCTAAGTCCTCTATATATGTGAGGCACTTGTAATTTGTTTTGTAAGTAACAAGAAGTGAAGCTCAAGCTTCTTCCCTCCTCTTGGGTGTTCTATTCTCCAATATATTTTAATTCTATTTTGTTTGCCTCATACTTGTTCTATTTTAATCAAGTTGTAGCTTGTTTCTACACAACTAAGAAAACAAAATTGAAAAGGATTCAAGTTGTAATAATTGAAAACAATGTTATAGAGCACATAATGAGAACAACATTTCAACTTCCAAGGGTGATACAAATTTTCAACTTTGTTTTCCAAAATCCAGATAGAGATGTGATAGTAGAACATCCATACATTCTACAAGGTTTAAGTGAAGTTCAATTTTTCATCTTACAAGAGCATGTTCCAGAAATGAAATAGGAACTCAAATCTAAATGAAAACCTTCCATCTTGAAGACAACTCTGAAGGAAAATAAAACTCATGAATTATGGCCACCCATCTCGTGAAGAATGTACATTTAAAATTAGAGTTTGCAGATTTAAGATGAAGTAGCAGTTATCGTAGTGACTAAAATAATAATACTCTTCAAATAGCAAAGGAATACAGAAATTACTATTAAAACTTTCAAGTCAAAGTAAATTGTCCTAAGTGTTCTCTTAAAAAATGCAATCCTCGATAAAAATGCATCGAGCTAGAATGAATCAGGTTCATGTGTCAAGCTATATTTGACAAAGTTGAGTTATGCACAATCAACATCGAGCTATTCATGAGCTCACGAGCTACTACAAACCGTAGGCCAAGTTGTTTATAAAACCACATGATGTACAATCCTATATAATGTGAGTGTGATCCTTATTAGTATAAAACACAACTACTATGTCAATAATGCAAAATCCTAGATGAGCTCTCAAGCGAGATATCAAATGAACGATGAGCCAATCTAGTGATGAAGTAAACTCATGCCCATATAGATATAATTAGAAGCGGGATGGGTGTTTTTAAATCCTCAATGACCTACTAGAGCCAACCCAACATGTAAACCAAAATCCAAACGTCTTAGCAAAAAATATAACGCATTGGGATACACAAAATGAGCTCAAGTAGAACAAATAAATTTGGATTTGCAAGAAATTCAACCCAAAAAATATAAATGTTACAAAGCACAAGCTGAGAAAAAACCAATGTTAGATCATTAATGTAAAACCACGTCAATTCAAAATGGAGGTAATAGGAACAAGGTATTGAAATGAAGCAAAGCTCGTGAGTACCAAATCAAGCCCAAGGTCAAGCCAAAATAATTAAGAAAAGGCCAAGTAATCACACAAAACCCAACATGTCATGCACCTAGAAGATTGAATGGAAGACTAAAAATAAAGAGATAGAGATTGAATGAAGAAAAGACTAGACCTAAAAGTTCCAAAAGCAAAATTTGTCAAATTGAAATCCACGTACAAGGGATGAGTCGACACACATCACAACGAGCTAGGTATTTTCTCCGCCAAGAAATAGAGTAGGCTTTCTAAAGACAACAACCCAACATGAAAAGGATTTGAATCAAATAGAGCATTTGGTATGATATGTGGGTATATCTAAACTTGAGCTAAATACAAGAACCATACCTTTCAAAAATGGAATTATTTCTAAGGATCTTCCAAAACAGAGCTCTACCTTTTTTCATGACGTCCAAATATGGGAAGTTTAACCCACGATGAAAAAACAATGATCATGTGCACAATAACATAGATCTGGAATGAATAAATAAAATATGGGAAAAAGACAGATCCAACAAAGGACCAAAGCTCCAAAAGTTAATAATGGCAGCCAGTATAAAAAATATAGAGATAACCCATAGATTTTACAATGGTGGCCATTAATGAGAATTCAGAGATCAAAGACAACAACAACCCAAAATAGAAAATGTCGAGTCCACCTTCTAGAACCTTTGTGCATTCATTCAATGAGCTCTACAAGACATCAAGATTTGAAACATAATGGATAACATTAAGAAAATCTAGCACTATGGAAATAGGGAACAATTTTTGCAGAAAAATATAGTATGTAAATATAGTTAAGACCAGCGATAAAACACCTTCCATTTCCACCATGGCAAAAGAAAAATTATTTCCAGATTTTTTTAGTAGCTGCCACAAACCACCAAGTGACAAAATACAAATGAATTTTAGGGTTTATTGTCCCTATTTTGAGTTAAGCTCGCTTGAGGTATCATATCACGATTGGGATAGTTTTTATCATTGGTAAGGTAGGTCTCTAAGTAAAACTTTTTCCTATTTTAATGTGGGATGTGTAATGCCCACATTTTACACCAAAAATACAAGAGTAAAAATACTTGAATAATTTTTTTGACTTACATTGTAGTACACATGACATTACAGGAGATCACTTAGGACCATGCACAATACATGATATGTTTGCACAAACATTAAACCACATAGATAACATGAAAACACGTGATGCACAACAAGCCTCTGCTTTTTTGTTCTAACAAGGCACAACATAACAATCCAACTACAATATAAACTTATAGATAGGGTATTCCTACGAGATGATATTTTTAGGATTACACATTTTTTACATTCATGTTTCAATCATTAACTTAAATTCTAGAAAGGCTCATAATGTTTGAATCATACATTTATTTTCATTTTTACTAGATTTAATTTATACAGTTTAACATTTAACTTATGGTGTATCTCATTAAATAAGGATCATCTACATTATTTCAATTACTTGTTTAATTGGTCCATTCGTTAATAGGATATTTATTTACATACAAGGATATTTACATATACACAAGGCTACTAGGTATTATCCCTATGAGTCAGTCCTAAGGGCACTGTATCCTAAATTTATTTATGGGTTTTAGGGTAAAAAAGATGACTGTAAAGTAATTAAAACTAAGGTGATACACCAAATTTGTATGAGGGATTTGACTGAGTATATGCACAATTGATATGTGAAAGGATTTTTTGATGCATGAACCAATAGTTCTTCTATAAGAATGTTAAGGGAAAAACACTTTGAGGTATTGAGGGAGATTATCACAACAATACTACTAAGCTAAACATGCACATTAATATCATGTAGAAAATTACTAAATTTTGCAATAGGGTAAGATGATTAATCGGGAATTTGCATTCACAAGACTAATAGAAACATACACAAGACTACAAATAATTGGGAAGGTAGAAAATACTTCACACTCAGAAGGAAAAACTGGAAAAAATTGCTTCAGTACTCCTATATCCAAAAAGTCCTCCTTGTGCTTTGCAAAGGCACACAATATATAGCAAAATAAAATTTACCCTCTTCCTAAAAATAGCCTAAGGCTTGTACTTGCCCATGCATCTTATTTTTATCCTTTATTTAATAATAGATAAAGGAAAAAAATAGAGCATGCAATTACAAATAGGCATTATTAGCCTTGATTACAATACAGTCAAACTGAAGTTGACTATTCTATTTTTAAGAAAAGCAAGGGTAAATAATTTGCTAATAATAAGCTTGCTTGCTATGCAAGTCTTTCTCCTTTGAACATGCAACTTTGTCTTCTTCTCTATTTTTGTCTTCTTGTGAAGCATGCAAAAAAAATCAATTCTCTGTGTATTGAGAAAAAATGAGTAAATAATTCAAATATTTGTAATATTCATCCAAAATAAACATCCAATGTGGGACCATTTTTGTCCATGTGCACATGCTTGACATTGACATCTCTTCTAAGTGGTCACATGGTGACACTCAAATCAATCTCAACCTAGCTCCTTGAAGTGGGGACCACCCACTTGACCACTAGCCTTGCTTGGTTTGGCCACCTTGGTGGACTTAGCAAATAAAAGGGTGACCATTTTATGATATGCACATGCCACTTTTATAACCTCCATTTGGTTTTGGGGACCACCTTTTGATAACATACATGTGGTCTCTTAGACCATGTTTGAATAATTCACTTTGTAATCATTGGCCCCCTTTGATTATATACATTGTTTTTCACTTTTAGTTTCGGCTTTTGCATATTTGAAGTGACTAAGGTTATAATTTTACCTTTTGATTGATGATTATTTGGCATGATTTGGTCGGCCTTTACATATTTGACTTGGACTATGGTTTGACTTATAAAAGTCAATGAAATTTTTTTTTTTAATCATGAGGTTGGCCCCCTTTGCACGATGACTCACCCCTTGGAAATTTTTTTTGGTGGCATGGTTAACTCGGGTTGAGTTTTCTTTGAAATTGTTGAACTTGATCTTGGTCCTTGGGCCATTGATTTTTATCCTTGATGATCTTTAATTCGATTTGGAATTTGGATTTTTGACCCTTGGTTAGGGTTTTAAACCTGGAAATTAAATGTGGCGGTGGAATCATACCCATAGTGGTTTGCTTTGATTTTGGAGCTTGATCCTTGGCCTTTGATCTTTGTCCTTTCGATCTTGAGCATTGCCCATTGATTATTGACCGTGGTTGAGTTAGGTTGAAACTCACCTCTTGAGTTTGCATGATAAAGGAAAGCTTGACCCTAATGCACATTTCATTTGATTTTTCATTATGTGGGTGAAGCCCTGGAAAATTTTTTTGCCATTGACGACCATTATTTTGAGTCATTTGAGCTTTTGCTCTTCTTTGAAATTGGCTCTTGCTCATTTTTTTGATTCTCTTGAGTCACTTGTTGCTATATATATTGATCATTTTAGAGATCATTTTTTATTCTTTTATCTCTGGCTTTTTTCTAGTATTTTTTTTTGAGCTCTTTCTTTTGATTTCTTATGCTCAATTTTATGTCATTTGAGTGGAGTTTGATTTTTTTTCTTTTCATTTTTTTGAGCTTGTCTTTTTTTGTCTTTGTTTTTAGGATCTTTTTTTGTCTTTTTCTTTTCTTTTTTTCTTTTATTTTTGGAGTTTGAGCTTCGGTTCATTTTTCAGATGAGTTTTTCTCAGATTACCATATTTTTTGAGCTTGATTTATTTTGATTTGCTTTGATTTTTCAAGTTTTTTGGCTTACTTTGTGAAGTTTATGGGTTTCTCTTTCCTTTTTGTGATTTTCTTCGAGCTTTGTAGATTTCATTTTTGGAAGGAAAAACCTTTGGTTTGGAATTCAAGGAATTCAGTTACATTTTCATTGTCTTCACTTGTCGAGAGCTTCGAGCAAGATGGTTGTGATTTGTTTTCCACCATGAGTGGTTATAGGTGAGCTAATCTTCTCTTATATGTGTACACTTCTATTTTCATTTTCTTCTTTGGATATATCACTGAAACTCTTGAAAATATTTGTGGGTTCTGTGATTTCTTCTTTAACTTGACTCTTGAGTTTGGAAACTTCTCATGGGCATATGGATTTATTTCTTCATCATTTGGTTACTCAAAATTTTTGACTATTCGATTATAAATGGTGAGTTCTTTTTTTCATTTCTGATTTTGATATTTGCCAAATGAAAATTTTGTTCTGAACTTCTGTATTAGGTTTGTATTTTGTTTGTAATATTCTTCAGAAAATCTGAATCATCTTTCATTTTATTTTTAGAAAAATACTTCTCTCTGGATAGATATAGACCTATGTGCAAGAATGACACTTATGACACCCCTGTAGATTTGTTTTTGTATAATAACCTTCATATATCTATTTCATGCATGATCTTTTAGGTTTTAGGAGGCTTCCATGTATTCATAATAGGGTTTTTGGCTGGATGATACTTTGTGGCTCTCTAAAATTGTTGCTTAAGTGCTTTAATCATTCTCTGTAACCACATTTGTAGACCATGTGTTTTCTAAACATATAGTTTTCTTTATTTTATTGAGCTTATTTCAACATTGAAATTGGGCATGATTGTTGTTGTTTGTCATTTGCTTAATCCTGAATAGAACTGGATATACATGCCAATGAAGATCTGTGCCTCCATTTTTATTGTTATATCCACTATAGGATATAATTTTCTCTTGACTAATAGCCCTCCCTTCCATTTGAAAACTATAATGGTTTCATTCCTTGACTGTATTCTTGAGACTTCAAAAAAATATATTCTTTGTTGAGTCACTTGAATGAATGACTATGAGAATATGTCATAATGGTTGTAGTCTTCTTAAAACATGCAACACTATTACTCTTATGTAATTCTAACTAAAAAAATGAGAGCATGTGCTTGGTCTATGTGTAAAATTAATTCTATATGAATAGAATCATTATTGTGCATAGATTTTCTCTTTAGGATTCAAATTTGTAATGAAGCACTTGCATTTAAGTAACCATAAAGGTATCCATTGATTTTGATTTTTAGCTTGATCTTGCAATCTTTGTGTCAAGACAATGAGGCTCCATTTTTCATTTTTAATTTTGTAATTTTGATCTCTTTTCAGTTCTTTTGATAATAAATATTATACTTTCATTAAACTTGCAACTCTTATTGTTCTTAGTCTTGTTTACTTATGAGATACTCTTTTCTGTATCCATATTTCATGTATCTTGTATGTGCTTTCTAGAAATTACAAGTAGTTCATCTCTATTTTTTGATACTATTTTAGGCATAAGCCTTGATTCAGATGCTTGTTAAGATCTCTGTAACTTGTTTCTTTTACATAGATGCTTTATTTCCTTTATAGTAACATTTCTGGCATGTTGGAAAATCTGAAATGTTGATTTTTCATGGTGAAGCCCTAGCAATTTTTTTCCAGAATTCTCTCTTCCATCCATTTCCAAGCTATAGTAGTTGTATTTTTTGATTCAGAATATGGAACATAACACTTCATGTTTGAAGCTGATTGGTAAATAAAAAAAATGAGACATCATAGTTATTTATCTTGATCATGGCATGCTTTACTACTTTTTCTATATCACTTACTTGATTTAAATAATTTTTTAAAGCATGTAGTAGTTGAAAGCAACATGATGAAAAGTTGTAAATGTCCATTTTACATGGCGAAGCCCTATCAAAATTTTCCTAGAATCTTCTTTTTTTTTTGTTTCAGTTGTAACCCTTTCTTTCTAATCAACTTCAACTTCTTGAAATCTGATTCTTCTTTAAGTTGCAATCTGAAACATGTACTTCTATTTCTAGTCTCTTTTTTATACTTGTAACTTGTTCCATTTGAAGAAAATATTGAGTTTGAGTTACATTAATTCTTCTTTCAGCCTATACTTATGACTTGTCTATTTCTTCTTGGTTGCAACCTGTACCTGCACACTTAAGAAAATAGTTAGAAAATACTTAGGCTTTTTGGCCTCTCTTATGTCCATGTTTCTTCTTTTCTTTTCTCTTTCTTCTTTTTGAGTAAGTAGAGCATGTATGTAGTTTGATATTCAAGTAAATTATATCTCCTGTTTTGAAGAGATTCATATGCATGAACTAGGATAGTAAGGAATATGAATTGATCCCTGAGCTCATAACTGATAGTGCATTTTATTCTTTTTAGGTACAGTGACTTCACAAAGAAGATGAGAAAGGAAAAAAGTTGGAATGGAGCTACTTCAAACAATGAAGAAAACCCCAAGGAAATGATGGGTTCACTCATACTCTTTACTTTCTTTTTCATGCATGTGTACCTCTTATTTTAGTAGTTGTACTTTACTTTCTAGTTACATCCCATGGCTTGTGTGGGAACATTTGAAATTTCCTTATGAATAAAACATTGAATTTTGTAAATGAGTTGTATATTTCTTTCTGCATTTCAACTTTTCTGTATGGATTGTATGATGAACTAAACAACTCAGTCATTTAATTGAATGTCTTAATCATGAAGGAAAGAACATTAATGAGAACCTGTAACATTCAGTAATGAACTCTGATTTCTATAATCTGCACTTATGTTTGTTGTCCCAAAACTCAACACTTCACCTATTTATAATTTGGTGTCTTCATCAAGACAACACAACTTGTCCTTCAGGGCCCTTGTGTTCTTTTGTTGAAGATATCATGAAATTGTAGACTATGTGATCTATTATGTTTTGTAATAACACACATAGCTACAGATTTCACTTAATCATTAATTAATTCAGTAGTAACCAATAATATCAAAACTTCCTTAGCTTAGGTATACTTCACCAATGCCTTTCATCGTAATGATGAAGTTTTGAGTTGCCCATTTTTACACAAGTGCAAAAATTGTCAACATTTCTAGTGATCTGTGGGGAAAAGCTTCCTGCTAGCTTATAGATCCAGTGCCTTGCTCTTGTCCATTGGGCATGGAGTCCAAACATGTAACCAAAATTTTCCTTTTCGAAAGGTCCAACCCTTCCAAAATGGAACTAAAACTGGGAAAGGATCTGGTAAACTAGATCACGTGCATGAATGCACTTATTGAATTGAAAAACAATGCAATGTGTAGGACTACACTTATTGAAGGGAAATCCTACTCTAACAATCATTGTAAGATTTTCAATAACAGTGTTTGAGAAACATACCATTCATAGGAATGGGAAGTTCCTCTCCATTCAGCTTGAAAGATAAAAAGCATTGTGTTCTTTGCAAGCTGAAATCATGTAAGGGCCACTCCATTGTATAAAACTTTGTGTGTCTTCTGGCTTTGCATGATCAACATCCCACTTTAACACAATATCTCCTTCATTGAAGAGATTTGAATTTGGCTTTCTTGTCAAAAGTCTTCTTCATTTGTTTTTGATTCTTTTCCATATTCAAATGGGCTTTATCTCTTAGCTCTTGTAATTCCATTAACTCTGCATAATGAACCTGTAATGGTTCATTCTCAAGTAGCTCCATTTGATGTAGCAAATCCAATGTGGGTAACTCAACTGAAATAGGCATTCTTGCTTCTTTTTCATACACAAGTTTGTATGGTGAATTGCCAACTGATCTTTTAGGAGTCACCCTATCAGCCCAAAGTGTTGAATTCAACATCAGATGCCAAGCTCTTTGATTATCTTTGAGTGTTCTTCTGATGATCCTTAAAAGGTTCTTGTTAGTACTTTCAGCTAAGCCATTACCTTGTGGATAATAATTAGATGAAGAACTTAAGTAAATTCCATGGTTGATAGTCCCAATCTATTATCTTTGCACCAAGAAATGCTAAAGCATTATCTGATATGATAGTTGTTGGAACACCAAATTCTGCAAGACTATACCTTCATAAAAGGATAGTATCGAAGCTTCATTAGCATCCTTCAAGGCTATTGCTTTAGTCCATCATGTAAAATAATCTATAGTCAGTTAAGATCCACTTATGTCCTTGTGATGAAGGTGGGTTTATCATGCCAATAAAATCAAGACCCCATTGCATAAAAGGTTGATCAACTGAGATAGGTTGTAAGGGAAGTGAAGCTAAACATTCTTTTCCAACAAAGAAAGCACATTTTTACACTTTTTGATCCATTCAAAATAGTCTTTGAATATGCTAGGCCAATAGTAACCAGCTTTCATAATTTTTAAGGTGTAGTACGTATGTTTGAAAAATGACCTCCTGTGGGTCCTTCATGGAATTCTGACAATATTTTCTGAATTTTATCATAGTCAACACACCGCAACAAGATTCCATTTATATCTCTTTTGAACAACACATTATCAATGAAGATATAAGGTACAACTTGTAATCTAAAATACCTTCATTTATTCTTGTCCATACCTTCCAGATAAGTGCCATGTTGTAGATAGTTAACCAAATCAGTCATCCATCTTGATTCCTGAATCTCATGAGTGAGCTCAAGGTTGTTGATTTTCTAGTTGAACCATGATTTTGATTGTTGATATGTAATTTCAGCATGTTGTTTTGAATCATCTGGTTTTGTAGCTTGTTGTTTTTCCATATCAGCAATTAGATGTTCACATAAGCCTTTCCCTCGAACCATCTTAGCAACCCAGATATCAACATCATATTCCATGACCTTCGTTATCTAGTTTTCTCTTTTCTCATTCAATTCTTTATTTAGTAAGAATGCTTTCACACTTGGATGAGAAACAAGAACATGGATTTTATTGTTTGAAAGCATATACTTGAAATTATTTAGTCCTCTGACTACTGAAAGTACTTATTTTTCAAGAAATGTGTACCTTGTTTCATAATCATGCAAAGCTCTATCCAAAGAAAGCAATAGGCTGCTCAATATTTTCATCATTGACTTGAGTTAATATAGTTGAGATTGTTTCAGCTCCTGCAAGTGCATACATTGTAAAATATTTATCAAAATTTGGATTTGCAAGAGTAGGAGCTTGAGAGATAGCTTCTTTGATTGATTCAAATCCTTCTCTCCTTCGTTGGTCCAAGAGAATTTTTTTCTCTTTCTTTAGCATAGTTGTCAGTGGTTTAACCAATGCTGCAAAATCTGGAACAAATCTTCTAACAAAGTTGATTTTTCCAAGAAAACTTTGTAATGCCTTCTTATGATGAGGCAATGATAGTTGTGATATGGCTTTGATCCTAAAAGGATCAATTGCTAATCCTTGCTTGGAAACAATATGACCAAGTAATTTACCTTGATGTACTGAAAAGATAGACTTAAGTGGATTCAAAGATATCCCAAATTGTCTGCATAACTGAAAGGTCTACCTTAGATGTATCAGGTGTTCTTCTAGATTTTTGAGAACATGGTAATGTCATCTAAATAAACTAGAATGCATTTATTTAACAAGCTCTAGAAAGCCATGTCCATTGCACGTTGAAATGTTGCACCGACATTTGAAAGACCAAAAGGCATCCTTTTGTAAGCATAAGTACCCCACTTGGTGGTAAAAGTTGTTTTATATCTATCCTCTTCCTAGGACTAAAATATGATTATATCCACTATAACCATCAGGAGAGATAATCTATCTACACTAGAAACTATTCTTAAAATCTTGATCCATATTTGGGAGTGGGTAATGATCTTTTAATGAAGCTTTATTAAGATCTCTGAAATCTACACATAGTCTGATTTCACCATTCTTCTTCCTAATAGGAACAAGATTGGCTACCCAACTTGAATGCTTAACTGGAAAGATAATACCTGATTCAATCAACTTAGATAATTCTTTTTCCTCATTAGAGGCTCTATTTTGGGATTTACAGGCCTCTGTTTCTATCTAACAGGTTTAGAATTTGGCTGCAACTTGATTGTATGTTGTGCTAAACTGGGATCAAATCCTTTCAGGTCTTGGTATTTCCAAGCAAAAACATCTTTAAATTCCTTGCAAAGATTAATAAATGATTTTTTTAGTTAAGGAACATACCTTTCCAAGAAACAACTTTTTCCCTTCATCAATTGAGATCTCGTAATTATCAAGCATGGGTTGACATCTTAGTCTTGACCTTTCTTAACTGATCGTCAGTGTTGAAGATGTCTTCAATGTGACCAGACCTCGAGGTAGTTTATTTGTCTTCAATTGAACAATCTGGTCACCATATAAGTGTTGTAATTTATCTTGATTAACTACAGAAAACTCAACTTCTTGCTGCAAAAACCTATAGATTTGATCATCACTTTCAAAAACTTGCCAATTTGAATCATTATCAGGTATTGAGGGCTGACAATTAGCTTTATATGAGGCTGAATTTTTATTTTCAATCTGTTCCAGCACTTCAAAACTAGCCCCAACTACTGCAAGTCTATCTGCATGCTTATTTTCAGCTCTAGGAATAGATTGAATGTTAATAGCATCGAAATCTTCCATTAAGTCTGAAACTCTATGTCTGTAAGACTTCATTAATGGATTCTTACAAACATTGAAATTTCTTACTTGATTGATAACCAACTCAGAATCACCAAAAATATGTAGCATGTTGATACCTCTCTTTCTAGCCCAAAGTAAGCCATGAATTAATGCTTCGTATTCAGCTACATTACAAGTACATGAAAATTGGAGACTCAAAGCTGAGAAATACCTTTCATTCATTGGGAAGTGAGCATCAAACCTGCTCCCTGTCCTTTCTTGTTCTTAGCTCCATCGAAATGAAGCTTCCAAATCCCTTCTAATTGAATCTTCTGTTTTGGATAGCAAGGGAAGTGGTGTATTTTCTTCATGCATACAATACACACCAAACAGGTGTTCTTCAACTTCCTTAAAAGGATCATGAGCATGTTCTTCCACTATCTTTTCATCCATAAACATGTTAGAAACACCATCTAATGCTGAAACTTGAGCTACCTCATCAAAGTCAGACTGATCTAAGGCTGAATAATTAGCCACCGCATTTGGAGAGTGAGGCTCAATGTGAAATCTGGCCAATGGTTTGAATTGATAGTAACTTTGGTGCATAATGAGTAGTGAAAAATAAGAAGGACCAATCTAAAGAGAGATAACCTCCTATTTTTGTTGTGAAGTCTCTAGATAAGCATAAAAAAAAGTATGGAGGTAAATCCACAACAGTAACATCATCTTAGAATAGAAACATTTGGGAAAGCATGTAATGTCACCTCTAAATTTCTGATTACACCAACTATATTAGTTGTAGTTCCATCAAGTTGTAAGACACTCCTTTCTGTAGGCTCATACTGTCAGACCCAATTTTTTTGTGCAATTGCTTTTGGCATAACTGTGCTACTTGCGCCACTGTCCACCATGCAATTATGAACTAGATGTTCTCCAATAATCAGTGATAAATAAAATGGTGGTGGTTTCTTGATGTCATGAGCATTCAAAACTTTCTGAACCATCCACTTAACTTCTTTAATGTGGTCTTGTTCAAATGTTCCAAGGACCATGTCTACCTTCTGAACTTCCTTTTATGTTGTATTTGAAGAAATCTGTAGCTTAGCTAGTTCATGAGAAAGTAAATCTTGTTGTCAGGAATACTTAGAGCATCCCACATTGAGATGTTAACGTTATGCTTTTTCATTACATCAACAATGTTAAAAGAAGCAACTATTTTAGAGACAGATTCAACTGTCTTAGAGTAGGCCTTAGCAAAAAAATTGATTCTGCTTCAGCTGCCTTGGATATCTGAGGTATAAAAATAGTCTTCTTGGGTCAGGTTGTAGCTATTTTTGATGGCCTTTATCAACTGGAACACTTGTTTTTTTTGAGGAACAAGCAGGATTGTTGGCTGACTTTGGGACTGTAGATGTTGTCTTATAGTGATGACAGTAGGTAGAGGACAGGCCTATTTTGTTGTTTTTGACTTTCAGCAGAGCTTTTCCTTGAGCCCTAGTAGTGACTGCAATGAAATCCTCCTCATTGAAACTGACTAAATTTTTTAGGTGCTTTCTGAACATGAGTTTCTTGCTGCCCACCCTCCATTTGAGGCATGAACAATGTTTTAGATTGAGGTTGTGCAACAAGATTCAGATTCAGAAAAGCATTTGGGCAACTTGTACAGTTGAATGAGGTTGATTGCAAGGTTGACACCACTCTTTTGTAGCCATATTAACTGGGACTAAAGTGTTAGATGAACTAGGAGCCTTTGGGTCAAATTCTACCTTTGTTGGTAAGGCTGCCTATAATTTTGATTTTATTGATAAGGGCTGCTGTTTTGTTGATTCTGTTGATTTTGTTGATAAGGAGCCTGATAGGGTCTACTAGGTAATGCAATTTTGTTTTCAATTGAAGTCAATTTATTTCCCATAGTCTGTAGCTTTAAATACATCATCTGATGGGGCTACAACAACAGGTTCTATGATTGTAATAGGCTGAGGAATAGGTGCTAAATCTGCCAAAAAAGGCATTGAAGGCCTTGGTGCCAATTTTCAGCTTGAATAAGGTTATTTTCAGCTTTTATAGCAATATCATAAGCATCCGGAAGAGTATTACCTCCCATAGATTGAATCATAGTTGAAATATCACTATTTAAAGCTCTGAGTAATAAAGGAAAGTGTGGTCAACTTGAGGCTTAACACTTGCTGGGATTCTTTCCCAAGTCCTAGAAAAATGGATATTGAAGCTGGACATGTACTCATGAGGGGATCTTTTAATAGTAGACAATTGTTCAATGAGAGACAAATGATCTGAATTATCTGGAATTGTTTCAGCAATTTTTCACCTAAGTCATCCCAAGTTCTTATGCTTCCAATTTCTAGGTTTCTATACCATTGCAAGGCTTGCCCTTTAAAAGATGTAGCTAAAAGTCTTAAAGCTACATCTTCATGAGTGATATTATGGACTGCACATATGGCTGCAACATCTTTGATATGTTCAGTAGGTGTAACTTGATTTTCACCCGTGAATGATGGAAATTTTTTTCATGGCAGCATTAGGAATGTCATGGTAAACTGGGATTACTAATGGGCTGCCATTAGTAAAGGTCACAAAATTCCTTGGTGGTTGAATAGCCATTTGAAAAACTAGGATGTTAATAGAAATTGATACGTGGTGAAGGAATATCAGGAGGAGGGTTGTCAAAACTAGGTCTATTATAAGGTAAAGTATTACCAACTCTTCTCCTTCTAGCAAAATTCAAAGGTAAAGAAACAAACTCAGGAGGAATTCCTCTTACCGATGATCTTGTAGTCACTTTAGGCATGGAACATGCTATAATACTAGTCTGAAATCAGTTTAATGGAGTCACCAAAAGATCTTAAAATCTTTAGAATAAATTTTTGCAGCTTGCTCCCGAAAGTGACTTTTGTAACTGTTGTAAATATGCTATGGATCTGTCATAACTTGCACACAGATCTGATTCATGGTCCCACCAGGTGTGCCAAAAATTGTTATCTCTCAAAAGTGCACCCTGTAGAGAGATGGCTGCAGGTTTTCTAAGCTTGCAAAATTTGATCTCTCTCTTTCGTAGATACAATGGAAACACCTCAGTTATGTGGGTATACCTATTTTGAGGTGAGTCTCTGGTATCAAGGCCGGTTCCTTGTTGATGTATCCTAAATTTATTCTGGGGTTTTAAGGGTAAAAGATGATTGTAAAGTAATTAAAACTAAGGTGATACACCAAATTTGTATGAGGGATTTGACTGAGTATATGCACAATTGATATGTGAAAGGATTTTGATGCATGAACCAATAGTTCTTCTATAGAATATTAAGGAAAAACACTTTGAGGTATTGAGGGAGATTATCACAACAATACTGCTAAGCTAAACATGCACATTAATATCATGTAGAAATTACTGAATTTTGCAACAGGGTAAGATGATTAATCAGGGAATTTGCATTCACAAGACTAATAGAAACATACACAAGACTACAAATAATTGGGAAGGTAGAAAATACTTCACACTCAGAAGGAAAAACTGGCAAAAATTGCTTCAGTACTCCTATATCCAAAAAGTCCTCCTTTGTGCTTTGCAAAGGCACACAATATATAGCAAAATAAAATTTACCCTCTTCCTAAAAATAGCCTAAGGCTTGTACTCACCCATGCATCTTATTTTTATCCTTTATTTAATAATAGATAAAGGAATAAAAATAGAGCATGCAATTACAAATAGGCATTATTAGCCTTAATTACAATATAGTCAAACTGAAGTTGATTGTTCTATTTTTAAGAAAACAAGGGTAAACAATTTGCTAATAATAAGCTTGCTTGTTATGCAAGTCTTTCTCCTTTGAACATGCAACTTTTCTTCTTCTCTATTATGTCTTCTTGTGAAGCATGCAAAAATATTTTCTCTTGTGTGAGAAAAATAATTACATTACATTGTAATATTTGCAAAAAAATAAAATATCCAATGTTGGGACCATTGTCCATGTGCACATGTTGACATTGACATCTCTCTTAAGTGGTCACATGGATGACACTGCAAATCAAATTATCTCTAACCTCCTCCCAAGTGGGGACCACCTTTACACTTGACCACTAGCCTCCATTTTGGTTTGGCCACCTTTTTTGGACTTAGCATAATTTAAAAGGGTGACCATCTTTATAAAAGGTTCACTTTACCTCCATTTGTATGGGGTACCTTTGTGGACTTAACATGTTCATGTCTAGATGCACATGGGTTCACTTTTAAATATGTTATATATTTGAGTTTGTCCACTTTGTTGCCCCATTTTTGCATTTTTGATATAAAAGGTTGGAAACACCTTTTTACCTTTTGATCAGTGATATTATTTGCATGTGAATAATTTGGTTTTCATTTTTATTATTTGAAAGTTGGACTATGGTTGATCTTTGACATTTGAAAGTAATGATTTTGTTTTAAATCATGGGCTGGCCCCTTTCGCATGATGACTCACCCCTCGGCATTTTTGGTGGCAAGGTTAACTCAAGTTGAGTTTGCATTGGTATTGTTGAACTTATCTCAGGGCCTTTTGATCTGGTACTTGTTTCTTCTCCACCATGGATCTCTTAACTCTGATTTGGAATGGCGGTTGGATTTTTGACCCTTGGTTAGGGTTTTTAACCTGGAAATTAAATGTGGTCATCATCATACCCATAGTGGTTTGCATTGATTTTGGAGATCGATCCTTCACCTTTGATCTCTTGTCCTTTTGATCTGGAGCCATTGATTTCTGACCGTGGTTGAGTTAGGTTGAAACTCACCTCTCGAGTTTGCATGATAAGGAATAGCTCGACCCTCATGCACATTTCATTTGGTTTTCATTATGCGGGTGAAGCCCTGGAAAATTTTTTTCTTTGACACCATTATTCTGAGCATTTGAGCTTGGTCTCTTGATTTTAAAAATGGCTCTCTATTCATTTTTTCTTTTCTTGTTGAGCTCTTCATCATAGTTGATATATGATCATTTCAGAGCTTTTGATTCTTCTAGCTCTGAGATTCATTTAATTCTTCAAGCTCTCTTTTTGAGCTCTATGAGGATCCGTGAGTGGAAGTATTTGATCTCTCTGCCATTTTCATTTTTTTTCTTGAAGCTGGATTTTAACGTGAGGAGAGGAGGTCTTCTCTCTTTTCCTTTTCTCTGTTTGCCATTTTTTGAGTCTGTGAGCTTGGTTCATTTTTTTTTGAGTAAGATTTGAGCTTGGATTTATAGTTTTATTAGCTTCTTATTTTGCTTAGCTATACAAGGTTTCTCTATACACGTTGTCTCCTTTCTCTCGAGCTCTGTAGATTTGGATTTCGAAACCTTGGTTGGAATTCAAGGTAGAGTTGCATGTTTCTTGTCTTCGCTCTGTCAGAGCTTTTTGAGAAAGATGGTTGTGAGTGTTTTCCGCCATGAGTGGTTATAGGTGAGCTAATCTTCTCTTGTACACATACACTTCTGTTTTCATTTTCTTCTTTGGATATATCACTGAAACTCTTGGAAATATTTGTGGGTTCTATGATTTCTTGCTCTTGATTGACTCCTGAGTTTGAAAATTCTCATGGGCATATGGATTTCTTTCTTCATCATTTGTTTCAAAAGTTTCGAACCATTCGATTATAAAATGGTGAGTTCTTGTCTATTACTCTGATTTTGATATTTTCCAAATGAAAATCTGTGCCTGAACTTTTATATTCAGGTTTGTATTTTGTTTGTAATATTCTTTAGAAAATATGAATCATCTTTCATTTTATTGTTCTGAAAAATACTTCCTCTCCTGGATAGATATAGACCTGTACAAGAATGACACTTATGACACCCCTGTAGATTTGTCTTTGTATAATAACCTTCATATATCTATTTCATGCATGATGCTTTTAGGTTTTAGGAGGCTTCCATGTATTTGTAATAGGGTTTGGCTTGGATGATACTTTGTGGCTCTCTGAAATTTTTTGCTTAAGTGCTTTAATCATTCTACAACCACGTAGACCCTGTGTTTTCTAAACATACAATTTTCCTTTATTTTGTTGAGCTTATTTCAACATTGAAATTGGGCATGATTGTTGTTGTTTTCATTTCTTAATCTTGAATAGAACTAGATATACATGCCACTGAAGATCTGTGCCTCCATTTTTTACTGTTATATCCACTATAGGATACAATTTAATCTTGACTAACAACCCTCCCTTCCATTTGAAAACTATAATGATTTCATTCCTTGACTGTATTCTTGAGACTTCAAAATCTATTCTTTGTTGAGTCACTTGAATGAATGACTATGAGAATATGTCATAATGGTTGTAGTCTTCTTAAACATGCAGCACTCTGCAATACTCTATGTAATTCTGAATGAAATTGAATGAGAGTATGTTCTTGGTCTTTGTGTAAAATTAGTCAGTTGAATAGAATCATTATTGTGCATAGATTTCTCTCTAGGATTCAAATTGGTAATGAAGCACTTGCATTTAGGTAACCATAAAGGTATCCATTGATTTGTAGTTTTAGCTTGATCTTGCAATCTTATGTCAAAACAATGAGGCTCCATAGTTGTCATTTGTGTAATTTTGATCTTCTTGGTTCTTTTCCATCCTCATGAGAAATTTGTACTTTCAGAAAACTATGCAACTCTTATTGTTCTTGGTCTTGTACTATGAGATACTCTTTTCTGTATCTATCTTTCATGTATCTTGTATGTGCTTTCTGGAAATTACAAGCAAGTTCATCTATTTTGATACTATTTTAGGCATAAGCCTTGATTCAAGATGCTTGTTAAGATCTCTGTAACTTGTTTCTTTTACATAGATGCTTTATTTCCTTTATAGTAACATTTCTGGCATGTTGGAAAATCTGAAATGTTGATTTTTCATGGCAAAGCCCTGGAAATTTTTTTCCAAAATTCTCTCTTCCATCCATTTCTAGCTATAGTAGTTGTATTTTTTAATTGAGAATATGGAACATAACACTTCATGTTTGAAGCTAGATTGGTAAAAAAAAAATGAGACATCATAGTTATTTATCTTGATCATGACATGCTTTACTACTTTTCTGTATCACTTACTTGATTTAAATAATTATTTTAAAGCATGTAGTAGTTGAAAAACATGATGAAAAGTTGTAAATGTCCATTTTACATGGTGAAAGCCCTATCAAAATTTTCCCAAAATCTTTTTTTTTGTTTTGTTTCAGTTGTAACCCTTTCTTTCTAATCAACTTCAGCTTCTTGAAATTTGATTCTTCTTCTTCAGTTGCAATCTAAAACATGTGCTTCTATTGCTAGTCTCTTTTCTGTACTATAACCTATTCCATTTGAAGAAAATATTGAGTTTGAGTTACATTAATTCTTCTTTCATGTACTTATGACTTGTCTATTTCTTCTTTCTTTTAAACATGTGTACCACACACACTTAAGAAAATAGTTAGAAAATACTTAGGCTTTTGGCCTCTCTTATGTCCATGTTTTCTTCTTTTCTTTTCTCTTTCTTCTTTCTGAGTAAGTAGAGCATGTATGCAGATTTGATATTCAAGTAAATTATATCTCCTATTTTGAAGAGATTCATATGCATGAACTAGGATAGTAAGGAATATGAATTGATCCCTGAGCTCATAACTGATGGTGCATTTTATTCTTTTTAGGTACAGTGACTTCCACAAAGAAGATGAGAAAGGAGAAAAAGTTGGAATGGAGCTACTCGAACAAATGAAGAAAACCCCAAGGCAATGATGGGTTCACTCATACTCTTTACTTTCTTTTTCATGCATGTGTACCTCTTATTTTAGTAGTTGTACTTTACTTTCTAGTTACATCCCACGGCTTGTGTGGGAACATTTGAAATTCCTTATGAATAAAACACATTGAATTTTGTAAATGAGTTGTATTTTATGAATGGATTGTATGATGAACTAAACAACTCACTAGTCATTTAATGAATGTCTTAATCATGAAGGAAAACATTAATGAGAAACCTGTAACATTCAAGTAATGAACTCGATTTTACATAATCTGCACTTATGTTTTTGTCCCAAAACTCAACACTTCACCTAAGTTAATTCTAAGGTTTTAGTTTTCTATACTAAAATAAATCACATAGGAAGGTAGTTATACATGAACTTCAAACTAGGGTGATTTGTTTCGTTTAGATCTCTTTATTACATTTTTAAGGTAAGAAACACAACACATCAAATATTTGATCATCAATTGCACACTGGTATTGCACTATAAGCTATTAAATTCAATTTCATTTAACACATATATCCAATTTTTTACAATACATAATTTTGAATGAACATGACACTCATGGTTAGGTACATTTCCCGAACCACCCTAAACACTTGCAACTCACACACATTAAAAATTTCAATAAGAAAATTTATCGTAACGTATTAAGACATATATATTATTTTTTCATTAACATACATAATTTACAATAATACACAATGAATTGTAACCATGTCATTTCGCCATCCTACTTACATCCCATAAAACCATGTGAGCATGAAATTAGGGATAAATCACTGCATGGAAACCTCCTAAATCTAGCATAATTATTACTTTTATTTGTCCCTTTACATCATATTAATAATACACACAAAACAAGAGAGGGTTAGGGCATATATTCATTTCATTTCATTACTTATATTATATAAGGGAGGAGAGAGAAAGAGATAGGGAAGAGAGAGAAACATTATATTCCTAAAATTTAATTTTCACATAGTAAATCCATAAGATAGAGTTTCAAACAGTTATTTACAAGTGTTAATAAGTTTCCATGGTGGTTTGGTAACTTGACAGCGGGGTCGTACAACTATTTTTTTATAGTTCGGCTCGGAGACTAAGAAATGCTCAATTTAGGTTCTGGAGGCTAATAAACCACATTAAAATGTTGCCTTCTATTGGGTGATGCACAATGGGTAAATTCCTACGTGTACTCCTATATACCAAGAATTCATAGGAATTGATGAAATTCAAAACTAGAAAATGGTTTACAATTAGTGGCTAGTTTTCGTGGTCCATCGGTAATTGGGCTAGTTATAATAACAACATATTTTAGCTTGAGTGCTAAGAAAAATCATCTAAAAACTGAATTTGATGGTTGGAATCTCCATAGAAATATTCCTACATGCCCTCCTATATATGGAGAATATGTCGAAGTTTGATGTAATCGGAAACTCGAAGCAAATGGCGGCGAAGTTTCTGAGCCACCGGTCATAATTGGTTCAGTTTGACCTAGTCAAACTATGATCAAGGCCTACAAAAATTGTTTCAAACTATCTATAAATGTGTTTTTCCCTAAAATGAATGTTGTAAGAAATTGTCTAGTAGAAATACTATAGGTTTGCAAAAGCGGAAAAATGATCCTTCGCTCGGGATCAAACGATGAGATGAAACAAAGGCCAAATTTTTAGTTTTAGCAGCTTCCTAAAACTACAAGAATGGGGTAACAAGGCCCATAGAGGGGTGAAGAAGATACCACACCAATCACTCGAGGTTAATCTAAAGATTTATACAACTTCCCACATAACAAGGGACATAGGTGAAACTTTCCATTCCTTTTCCAAGACCCATAAAGTTGTTTTGTGAGTCTTCAAACCTTGCAATTTTCCTAATTATGAAGGGATGATAACTAGGTTTAATGATGAATTCAAACTCAAATAACCCACTTGAGGGGCTGTAGCTATCCATTTCGATTACTAAGTTTACAAAAATATGAGAAGGTGGGTTTAAGTCTAAGGTTTACACCAAGGTTTATTTGCAATGTGTAAGTCACAAGGTGATGTTTTATTGTTTTGCGATACAAGTCTATTTAAAATAACCAAATGTTTAAGCATCTAATGGTTTAACATTTCTATTATATTACAAATGAAAAACCAAATTATACAAAAATTATAAAATATGAAGGTAAGGAGACCATGACTAGATTTGATCGGTGAAAGAGGTTAAGCGTATTTGTCATTTCATTGGCGGTTCAGAATTGTTAGAGGGTTTCAAAGCCTTTTCTCCAACCTCATCTCGTGTACCTTCTACAATCCTCCATAATGTAATAATTGTTTGAATTTGCTGCAACGTGCTTCATAGTTCAAGGATTTTGAGAGTATCTTCACCACAACTTCAACCATTTTTTTAAAGAGCTGAGAAAATAGTTAAATATTCCCCATTTCAAATTACATGGAGTTCCCTCCACATGGTTGAGTCACCAAATACTAAGCCTAGTCATCGAGTACATACCAACTTGCCAATGTATTTTACCAAAATCCCACACAACTTTCCACCTCTCCAAGCGCCACAAGCCACCACATGACTTAACCAACCTCCAAACCTCCAAGGAAAGAGTTTCCAACACAAAAATCCATAGCCATGTCAAACGGGAATGTAGTACTTTAACCTACAATTTAATCGTCGAAACTACTCGCCAATGCCAAGTGGTAGAATAGGATGGACGACTCCACCAAATTGAAATACCAAAAAATAAGGGTAAAAGAATAAAAATGTGGCCATCCTATTAGGTGGACATTTCACCAAACAAAGTGCAAGTTACATTAGTTTAAAGACCTATCTCAAATCTCTTATTTCTCATTATGTTATTTCCAAACAACTTTAAATTTGGGTTCCACATTCCCATGCCAAACTAAAACATTGTCACAAACCCACAAAATTAAGAATGTGTCCCAAATGAGGATGTGTTGTCAAAGGCAGTGGGAGGGATGGTTTAACACCTGTCAATTGCTTTAGGTTGATATTTTCTAAATATTTATCAACAAACCCATCTTGTGGTATCCTGCAATCAATACTATCCACAAAATCATGTTTTTGAAGACATTCTCTTAATTTTTTTTTGCTTGTCTATGCTTCCACATTTTGCATACATGTCTACCAAGGCCATTGATACTACAAAGTCCGACAATATTCCTCTATGCCTATGCTTTCAGGTGATATCCATACCTGCTCCAAAGATCCCATTTTGACACATCTTTGGGAGTATAGTGGTAAAGTGAATTAATTGGGTTCGATACCTATTTTTAAACTTTGGTGAAACAAACCCCAATATTCCTCTTCAACCTACCCCCACATGCCTATCTTGGAAAGATAATTACAACAACAAACAAACAAAATAAAAACCCCATTTTTTCTCTTCTCTGAAAAAAAAAAAAACAATAAACAACCGCTTCCCTTTCCTCTTGGAGATAATTCTACCGAGCTTCAGACATCTGATTCGAGATCCAGATCAATCAATTTTTATCTAGTAAAATGAGGAGATATTAGAGATAGAGTTTATCTCCATGTGCAATCCGATTTAACTCATAATGGAAATTATTTTGGGTGGCTCTTGGTTTAGATACCCATTTAGCATTGCCCCCTCATACCGCCTCACTACAACTATCCAGCTGCTAAAATTTACATTGTTAACTTGGGTTCTAAGCGTGGTCAAAATCTCTGGATCTCAAATAAAGTTCTTGTATTATTTTCATGAGAAATAACAGGTTTGAAAGTCCTTTGGGGCAGCCATACCTTGTCATACCCCTTCTACACAAAGTGCCCCCATGTTTGCATCTAATAAATCCACCCCCAAATTCAATGCTTTCCTTAATAAATTTGATTGTTATTTATTTATTTATTTTATTCATCTTATTTCCGAGTATTTTATTTTTTTATTTGTTATTTTATTTTATTATAAGGAAGAAGAAGGTGCATTACAGGATGGGGTTTGAATTTTCTAAAAGGTTGCAATTATTTGCAAAAGTAAGTTGTGAAAAGTGATATGTGCACATTAGCCCCACATTCAAAGAACTTTGCATGTATTTAACTAATAAAAGAATTAAACTATCATGACTTGCATACAAATCCTTACCAACATGCCTTTTTACTAGTCAAGTTATTCAATTACCATGTCTAGATAACAACAAAGCCAATTCTTTCCAAAACATGCATATGCCTAATAGAGAAAAACATAACTTTTTGTAAATAAAAACTCGATTCAATACGTTAATTTTTACAAACTCATTCATACCATTCTATAAACTTTGCAAACGATGAGTAAAAGAGAAACCAACTACGAGTTTGGCATGAGGTACATGTGAGGCTATTTTTTTCCTCGGAGAAGTATACTCTTATTTCTATCTTTATTATTGAAAATTGTATTTTGCAAGTAGGCAAAAATTGTGCATGTAAAGCTATTTTTGGATTTATCTCTAAATTAGCTTGAGTTCTAAAATAAAATTGGAAAGGATATTTTTGACATTTTGGGGGTGATTGTTTTTATATATACCTTGTTTATGCAATTATTTAGTGGGGATTCAGCTAATGTATCTAATTCTTTGTATAATTGTTTCAGAAGTGCTCATTGATAATAGAAGTGAAAAGTATTTTAACTTTTGAGAAAATAGTTGAAATATTGTGCATTAAGGTAGTTTATTCTTTTGATTTTTCACTAAATTTCATAATTTATCTACTTATGCTATCTCTTGTCATTTTTTTAATTATACTAGGTAAAAAAATGGGTTTGAAGGGAGCCCCAAAACCCTGAACACACTAGAGACAAAAATGATGAGGCAAAAATAAAAACAAAAAGAAAAGACGAGGTCCAAAGAGCGAGGAGAAGCGAGTTCTTTGAGACACCAAAAAAGGAAGCACAAGAGGGAAGAATTAACCTCAAGACCTCCCCTATAAGTGAACAACAAGTCATGTTTGAAGGTGGCACTACTACACAAGGGCCTATTTTGAGACAATAGTTAGAGATAAAACTTTTGTTTTGTCTCAAATTTTAAAATTTTGTTTTAAATTTTAAAGTTTTGTCTCTAACATTTTTCATTTAATTTAATAATAAAGTTAATTTCACATATTGAAACAATTTGGGGCAAACTTCATTCATTGTAGGGCTTCGGGAATCGAAAGGAAAGCTTGCATTCATGGTGCAAAACTGGTTGACAAAGTGAGATCAACCGGCCTTCGTGTCGTCCTCCTAACTCTGAAACAATCTTCACAACACCAACACCATGGTATTACATTTGTGGATCTGATCCACTGCAGCTCCTACAAACTGCCGACCATCAAAATACAACAAAACAACACGGCCGCTTCGCTCTATTCCTCCGCACTATAGGCGTCAACAAAGGCATGATGAGGAATAGAAGCCACAAATCCATTCAAACCTTACAAAAAGCACGCATGCCTGAGTTTTAGTGTATCAAATTGGGGGAAAATAGCGGGAAGGGAACACTAGATTGGAAGCAGAAGAGGAGCTCACTGGTTCTGGGACACAGTCATGTCAACACTTCTAACAGATAGATCACTTAGCCAGATAGATCACTACATTGGGGGAAAAGGAGCTTATAGGGTAAAGGATCTGTTGCATCACTTCCATTGAATTCCTCATCCACAATACCAGTCAGATCCACGGGATACTGTGGATGGGGCACGTGGTTTCTAGCTACCCTGACCCTAAGCAGGCTTTTAGCTAGTAAGACATCATTCGCCCTCTCGTCTCCCCCTCTCATCCTAGATGAGTGAAAATATCGGAAAGAACAACAATCTCTCCATAAATTCCATCGTGTAGCTCGACATTCACAAGGTCACACCCAACACCATATAACTGACACCAAGGGTTTGTTGTGCCTTGCAAAATTCATACAGAGAGGAGTGCGAACTGAAGGAAAATTGCCTCAAAACATTGATGAAGACTGTGGCAGCAGCAGAGCACAGTTCGCATTTCAGGAGGGTGGATTTCAAGACTAATTCCCCTGCCACGAAGGCTGGTGAAGAAGCTGTTGGATGTGGTGGAGGACGGGAACATGGTATGGTCATATCTCCTTCATAAGTGAGATAATGTATTAAGGGTTTTGTCCTCAGATGCGCCATGGTAAATCATGCGATAGTCCATTCATCAAATACCCTGGTGATAAATTTGCAAGACACGATTTTTCTTCTTCATTTTTGGATATAGATTCATTTGTTTAGTGGGAAATAAAATTTGTGCCCTTTTCATTCATTCATTCATGGCAATGTGTATAATTTAGTAAATCAATTCTGTATGAATAGATAAGATGAGGGTTTTGTTCTCCGCATTGTCACTTAGATTATGGCTATGATTATTTGAACATAATTGAGTTGGATTGGGTTTTGATAGTCTTTAAAATTGTTTATAGCTGTACTATTATTAAATTATTAATAACAGGGGGCACTGTTACAATATGAGTAGCTACTTTTTAGATGTGCAAAATGTTTGAAGATATGATTGATGTATAATTTGTATATGTATTAAGCTCATTGGACCCATAGCAGGCCTGTTCAAAGGTGCTTTTGGCTTTGGCTAGGTATACAATTGAACCTAGCTTCTTTGAAAGGAAAAGAGAATGTGTAATTCGAGATTTAGCGAACCCTCTACTTGAAGTTCTGTTAGGGAATGCAAGGAGCAACAATGTGTTTGCAAGATTTGGTGAACAAAAAGGTATGGAAATTTGCACCGGAGGATATTGTTAATGAGGTATGTCTGAGAGTTACAGGGCCTTGGAGGAGAAAGGAACCCAAAGGATTTATCACATGAAGTTGGCTTGTTCTCTAGCTAAGCATAATAGTCTAATTCTTGAACCCTAAGGAAGGTCTCTACTTAAGGCAGCAATTGATATCCTTGACACTGGAATTGGCAGCAACGCCTGCATGCCATGCAGATGATCAATACTTTGTTGAAATATGTGGAATCTGACATTTTAGCTTTAGAAATTCTCATTGTTATTACAAATATGGAGAGATGTAGATTCTGTTAAAGGTTGGAGCCTAGAAGTTTGTAGTAACTAGAGATAAATTTTAGGATTGGTTATGCCAAATAACATTTTACTATAGGAAGAAACTATTCAGCTGATCAATTACCTCAGAAGGAACTTTTGGGTTCACTTTCATGTGCCCAAAGTATGTTTTCTATTGTTGGTGGAAGTGGGATTGGTTTGGCATTAATTTTGTTGCAATAAGTTAGTTTAGCATCTAGAATCTGAAAAACCTATAGCCAAGTAGAAAGTAAATCTAGAATCGAAAAACCTGTACCCAAGTAGAAAGTAAATGTTTTGCGTGTGACTATTTAATCTGCAAATAGTTCTTAAAATTCTTGAGCAGCATCTGTTGAGAAAGTTTTAGATTTTGTATTTCATGTGACCACTAGGTTAGCCACTAGACCACAGCTGTTGGAAGGCTTAAAGCATGAATTAACGTAAAACAATTTTGTGTTTTTACTCTCTCAATTTAATTTACTAGATAGTTTTAGTATAAAATTAGTCATAAGTTTTATTGCTTATATTGCATAAGCAATGTAAGATGATTTCTAAAAAATATCTGTATGTAGATTCTACTCAGAAATTTCTTGTCTTCTACAACTATGCATTGTGGAAGCTTAAGTTATTTAACCTTGTATTAAATAAGCAATCATCAGAGTGTCATATGGCCAATGTAAGTGTTTTAATTGAAGAATATTTGAAGATTCTTGGCATTTGCTGATCAGGTGAAATGACATTGCCTAAGGAGCATGTCCTTTGGATGATCCTTTGGATTACCATTTGAATTTCAGTGAAAATCAACCAAAATGTTAAGGGATACTCAAATCAGTTTCATTGATTCCATTTGGTCATTGGTGGACACTAATGTGATTTCTTTTTTCCCCAAAGTAGAAAGATGTTACTATGTAGTCCAAATCAAGTTGAATTTGATACAATGGTTCAGATTTGTAATTGTGTATCTATCATGTTGGATGAACCTTTCTCTATGATTCAAAACAGTCCAGATGCACTCTAACGTGTGGAGTTGATATGCCTTGCTCCATGCAGATGGTTCCATTAATTTTTGGTTTAGCAATAAGATGGCGTTGCATAAAAATTATCCAGGCAATTGTGCTGCCATCTTAAATTTGTCTATGTTAATATATCATTTGGTTGATGCGGTAGAAGAATAGTATTTCAATGAATCCTCACTACTACAAACGGGGTCCTTTTGAGACAAAAATTTGAGACAATATTATACTTTTGTCTCTAAGTTCCCTCTTTTTTAATTTTTGTCTCTAAGTTCCCTCTTTTTTCTTTTAATATTTTTAATAATTTATTTGCTTTGTAATCCACACTCATTTGCTTTTTCATCTCTCCTCTCCCTGTCTACTCTAAAGAAATTTATCCCTAACCCAATTCGCATCAAAGCGATGTTGGATTCTGGTATGTCTCATAGCTATCAATGCCAACTCCTCATTAAAATTTCCTCAGAAAAGAGTACCCAGAGCTTTCTTTTTCCCTTTTCAGGGTCTTATAATCCAACCAGGTCAGAAGTCCAACCAGATCCACTCTGCCAGTAAATGGCATGCTATCCTCTGTTTTCCACCACGACTCCCCCACTTCTTTGCGATATCTCTGTGGAGACTTGCCCTCAATGTACTTGACAATGCTAGAGAAAAATATGAGCATTTCGGTGAAGCCATTGTAGCCGATGTGGAACAACAGATCGTGGTAGGTCTCATCGCGTAAAATTCCCAACTCTTTTTCCGCCTCATTGAGAAGCGTCGACCCACACGTGTGGCAAATATCGCAGAGCTTCTTATAGTCGCTAGACACCAGCACGAAGGGGATGGGTATGGAGTGGGTTGTGAGCTGATGTAGAACTTTGGGAAAAATGCTGGAGCTTACGATCAGAGTGAGCTTAGGTGCGAGCCAGGTGATGACATGATTAGGCCCTTTTGTCCCGAGGCTAGCCGGACCAAGACCCACCAAGTCGGCCTCGATTAACACCCTGCATAGAAAATTTAAAATCAAGTCATCGACCTACCCACTAAAAGATGCCTTCCCTTCTTTCTCAAACTCTTTCTCCACTTCCATGCAGAGCTCGTCAAATGCCCTGGCAAATTCGGGAAAGATACGCATGGGCGGCTCATCTTGAGAACCTCAAAGGTGAAGGTTTTGAGTTTGTCGTGGGTCTCCTTGGAAGGGTCCTGGTAGACGGCGGTCCTGTATCTGCAGATTTTTCTTGTCGACTTTGGTGAGGTCGACAAGAGAAATGTGCAGAGAATCCCACACACACCGGTCTTGGAACGGTTTTCTTAGCTCCACCATATGATTCATAAGGCTCTCGAAGCGGTTACTGGATGCATTGCCTGCATAGCCCATGGAGATTTGTAGGTTTTTGCAGCTTCAAAAATTACGACTGCAAAATACAACTGCGAAAATTTGTGATTTGCACTATCGACACAGATGTGAGATTTATTTGTTTGAAGGGTTTCAAATTTGTGAAGTTTTTTGACTTCTTGGAAAGAGTACATGATACCGTGTCAAACTGGTTTCATCCCTTTTCCCCCAATTAAGTAAGTTCATTTAGCAAGCAGATTGGTTACATGCGTGAACGAGTCGGGGAAGAGTGTGAGCACCTGCTGAGAGTGAGGAGTGGTGGAGTTCAAATTGTCTACCATAAATATTCACCTCGAGCAATAACACAGGTGTTGGGGTCATTTTCTCAGGAGGAAGTAGCGGGGGTAGGGGAAATATTGAGAGGCTATTTAGAAACCTCCTATTGAAACCCGTGAGTGGGATCCTGGCAACACATGCTCCATAGACACCGTGTAGTGGGATGCTAGTTGGGTGTCATCTTCTACCTATTAGGTGCTCTACTTCCACTTTAATGGTTTTTTATTATATTGTTGCAGAGTTAGAGAGATTTAATGTTTAAAATTTTAACTTGTTGAAGAAATTTTTGTTGTAGTATGAGGGGGTTTATATTGAAGATGGAAAGGGCTTAGGAACTGGGACCTCTTCTTCCATGTCGCTGGAATTTTCTGATCTACTCTTGGGAACTTTTATCGCATGAAACCCTTTGACCCAATAGAAGGTTATTACAATAAAAGTTAAAAAATAGTGTGTCATTACTCCAAAATAGTTTGTCTTTACAAAAAAGGTTTAACAGTGGTCAATGAAGCATTGTATGCACGTATATCCAACACCCTCTACCGCCTCACGGTGTAGAAATCTGTAAGGGCTATTTAAATTCTTTTTTAGTTTGGGTATTGTTTCACAGGACAATTTGGAGGTTTTTGGTTTTCATGTAGAGCTACAGACCCCACAACTTAGAAATTGGTAATGTCATCTAGGGCTGCGAGAATTTTTTACATCTCATACACAGTCTAAATCACAAAAATCAGTCTACCGACCAGATATTTTTAGGTTTGGCTTACACCGTGTTCAAAATCTCCCTCTATGGCATATGGCATGGGTTGGGAGGATGCTTGAAAATGTGGCGAGTTTGGCTTTAAATGTGACACTTGATTTTGCTTAACTATGTCCAAGGCCTTTTCAACAAACCCATTTTGTGTATATCCTACTACCATGGCATTCCTAGAAATCCATGAGATGGCATTTGATCAGAGGCATTTTTGTGAAAAAAATTAATGTCTAGTCAACAACACAATTTTGTGCACACCTTGCAATCAACTATTCCATAAAATCATATTTCTTTGACATATTTTGTCAAAAGTTGCCTATGACTTGTTTATGCTTTCACATGCAGCTACATACATGCCTACCAAGGCACTTATAACTACAACATTGGGAAAAATTCTCCTTTTCATTATGCTTTGATGGATATCTGGATACCATGTTTGAAGCTCTTATTTTGGAAAAGGTTAAGACTATCAAAAGGCTTAAAATTTCACATCCAACTTTTGGTATCAAACATTTTTTCATAACCATAATTTATCATTATTGGCCTTTAAATTGTGCAAAATAGTACTACTAATACCATATTGATAAAAAATAGAAAAGACAAATTTTATTTGTTTTAATAGTTTCTAAAAATATTTATGTTGATTTCCTTCTTGTGTTTCTCTCAAGGATGATCCTCCTACACCTCTCCTTGTTGCTGCAGCTGCATATGCAGCCATGTTTTGTGTTATGAGTTTTAGTTCTTTTGTAGCCATGTTTTTGGCATTTGTGTAGTTTTTCATCTTCTAGCAATTTGTTTCTATTTGTCTTGAGCAATTCTTTTCTTTCGGGATGTATATACTGGCCGAATGTTTTTTTTGTAACTTACCATTTTGACTGGAATTGAATCTTGGAAAGTTTGTGTGAGTTTCAATATTACCAATAGGCTCGAAGGGTCAAGAGATGAAAAGGACTTCATTTGGTGGACTTATTATTTGGGGTCTTTCTTGTTGATCCTCATGGGATTTTTATTCTTCAATCAATTTGGAATGCATTGGAACAAGTGAAGCACTTGGTGATGTGGGCAGCCTATCTTCTCTTCCTTTGACACTAGGTGCCAAGCCTACAAATCGATTTCATCGAATTTGAAATATAATGACAAGATCCTTGCATTGGCAAGAGGCTGCTCTGCCCTCCTTTGGTTTGAGAAAGGAATTAAAATATTTCATGACTTGAGCAGATTTGGGAAATCGATGTAATGGATAGACCTTAAAGCTTTCTATAAGCTTCCTCAATCTAAGTTCAGAATATATAGAATGCTTAGAAATGCTTTCGCATTTAGAGGTATGAAAAGGATTTCAAACAAGTATAAGTTTGTTGTTCTCTTATCAAACTTCTCTTATAACCCCTACCTTAGGATTTAAAACAAAAATTAAGGTGGGAAATATATGAAATATCATGGAGAGTTATACAAAATATATTCTAGAAATATCATTGTTATTCATAAGGAAACCAATGTAGATTAAAAATTTAGTAGCGGTGCTCTCCAATGAGTCAAGTATGAAGGTAATCTGGAGTTCCTAGTTCATTAGGACTTAAATCATGACATGTGTGGCCTTTATGGCCTTTTCTCATCCCCCAAACATGCTAGAATATGGGCACAAAATGGTGCTTGCAAGTGAACCCGAGTTTCACCAATTCAATGGTCACAATAATAAAATGCCACTAGTTAAGAAGATACAATGCCTATGTTTGAAGTCTGGTTCATTCACATTGCAATTATAAACTTGTAATTTAAGTATGAATTGAAAGTAGCAAGAGAAAATGAAGGCATGATAAATTTTGCACTCTTGAACAACCCATTTGGAATACATTGAATTTTGGACAGCTCTGTTCCCATGCATCCTGAGCTCGAATGAGTTCCTCCTAGTGGAGGCAATCCAAACATGTGTGATCCTCATCAACATTTTGAGGATAACTAATGCTTCCATATGTCACTTCTATGAATACATCCTTGAACAAGAAATATTTTCCAAGATGAACAACACATATATAGCTTCTTCCTCATCAAACTTTGAAGCATCCACATCCTAGTGTGTAGCTCATTCTGACATGTAGTTAAGATTTTTTCATGTCTCTCTTATAACTAAGCCTATTCTTCTTCACTGAGTGGATAAAATTGTACGTAGATGAATTCCTTGCAACAACTGAAAAATTGGTAGCATATGATAGTTATTATATGACAAGTTCCAAGCATATACACCCTTTAATATCATTTTGAAATTTAAAGGCATGACTGAATTTTGTTAACTTGAGAAATTGCTATTGGATAATTAGCTTTGCCTTTTTGAGAAAGTATTTCTTTGATATTTCTTGTATAATGAGCTTCTCCACTTATGGATCTTGTATATGGTAGAATTTCCTAGACCTTCCCTTGTAGCATTTTGGATTTAGGAGTTAATGGAAAGAGAGGTGTTCATCTTATCTCACTTCCTCGGTGTGATGAGTTTGATTTGCTTGAAGGAGTGTAAAGAAGGATCTCTAAAGCAAATTATGGATGTCACTTTCCCCAACATCTTTTCAATTGCATCCCTCCAAGGATAGGGGAACTTTTAAATTATCCCACCATAAGAATCCAATCCAAAGGTCAATTCAGATAGGTATATAAATGAGTTAAGTTTAACAAGTAGCAATCCCTAGCATGCTTGAATTTTAATCATTGCAAGTTTGTCTAAATATTGAATTCTAGTTGATGGATATGGGGATTCATCTGAAAGGAACAAAGGAGTCCTATCTGATGGATATGGTGATTAATCTGAAGCACTTGGTGGTTAGGCATCCTATCTTCCTTTCCTTTGACGTTATGTACATGTTTAATCTTTATACATGCCACTTGCCCGCCAAATAAATGATACAGATAAAATTTTCCACTAATTGTCCTGCTAAAGTGAAAGTAACACACATTAGAAGTGACTACTATCTGACCAGATCCTGTGGCATGTTCACCATCTTGTAGATAAATCATTTCTCTTTGCAGGTGCATACCGATAAAAAGTTATTTTTGATAAGCTTTCAAACGGTGCAGATTTGTTCTAAGCCACTTGAACTTAATCAAAACCATTCCTCCACAATACGCCTTTGTTTAAATTTCAAGGGAGTGAAAATGCGTGGCAGCATGAGTGATACTAATGAGTCAATGTAAATACAGCAGGTTCTGAGCCAGTAAGGTAAAGTCATCTGAGAATAAGAATGACTAAAATAAAGTACTGTGAGAATGATAATGACTTTGTGCTTTAATAAAATTGTGTTGGATGAGTTATGAGGGGAATCAAGGAATAAGGATGACTTTTGTGTGGGCTAAGTTATAAGGTTGAGAAATATATGTTGTCTCTCTGTTAAAAATCAAAGCTATATCAGAATATGAAAGGTTTTTATTGCAGTCTTCAATCTGCATTGAGAGACTACTAAACTCTGGGTAATTGTGCACCATTGCAAGATAAGTTGCTGGGATTGGTAAATTGAGTGAGAGAATGGAGGATGATACTAAAAAATGGTGTGATATGGCCAAACAAAAAATGAACTTGAAAAAGTTGTTAATTTCAAAAAAACTTTGAGAGGATGAAGACCGATCTCTCACATATGAGGGTTTCCTCAAATATGCAGAGAAGTCTTGGGAGGAAGATAGTTTTTACTGATTGCATATTGTCTTGGTCGTGCCTAGCTGTGACATTTTCTTTGTTTTTATTGTATTTTATTTTAGGGAAGCAGACATCTGAACATCACATATGCAAATGGAAATAACAAAAAAGAGATAAATGATCCAAAATCCATTGGCTGGTCAACATTTATGTGATGGAGAGAAGAAAGGAGATGAAGCAACAAAAATTTATGCTTAGTTAAATGGTTTGCATATGCACAACCCTATGTTACTATTTTATGTTCACATACGATTTTATTATATTTTGAGGATGTTGTCATCCTTTGAATTATGTTTTTTAATTAATAGATTGTTGACCACTATAAAAATTTAAGGTACGTTATAATACCCCGAGTTGTACTGATTTTAATTTAAGGGATGTTGGGGGCACATATATCTCATCTCTCAAAGTTCAATGCTTATTTTTTGTTGTAGTAGTTTTATCACTTCCTCTTCTACGAGTTGCTGGTCTCCATACCTGTACATTCTTACATATGCATATGCTTCCCAAAATAGTATGTCGATACATGTTTCTTCGCAGACTTCATATTCACATCATGGTTCTTTGTCATCTATTATAAGGAGAGTCAGAATTGCTGATATCAAACTTAAGGGAGCAAGCATACTGAGGACTATATTTGTTATCTACTTAATCTGGGTAATAAAGGATTTTATCATTTCTTGCTATCAATTGTATGGATGTAGATCAATTTTCAAAGTGTAAGTAAATCTAATTACATCGGAGGCATCCTCTATGGTGGGAGTGCTTGCCGGAAAGTGTTAACCTTTTCCAGAAAGTAACAAAAAAACAAAATTTCAGACAGCTCGCATTGGCATTAATTTCAGGTAGCCCACGTCAGCATAATCTTCAGGCAGGCCTTATCAGTAGAGCTCCCATCCCAGCTACAGTCTGCTACATGACGTGCAGAACAGTTTACAAAAGAAAAGGATAATTTAGGATTAATGTTTGATTCATATATCTCGGTGCCTCACAACCTGCCATCCTTGTCCTTGCATTGATTTCCACATCTACTACCATTAATTCCTGCCACCGCCTTCGACCACCATACAACACTTATATATTAATGCCCACAAGTGTACAATGTACCAACTCCAGACTAAACAGAGCGATTGGATTTTGACAGTGATAGAGGATTATGTGTTTTCACAGTCTTTCAACTTCATGCTACGTTTGGATTTCTTCCTCCTCTGTCCAGGCTGTGTACAGTTTTTTGGCTTTTCCTTCAATTATTTTCCTTTCGAGATGGATGAGTGAACACCAAAATGATCATTTGCTACATGATCTACTCTCCCTATTAAAGATAACTGCTACTTATTAAATAATACCGAGTCTTATTTCCTTCAAAATATTTCTTCTCAGAAATCTCCATCAACGAAACTACTGCTAAACGTTCCTGGCAGATGATCTGTCCTTTGAAATTGCTGAACTCCCAAGTAAGTAACTCTTGAATTGGACCTGACCTTTGATATTAATTAGCTCTTTGGTCCCAAAACTCTGTTGCAATCTATTAGTATTCCCCACACTTCAGAACATGACAAGAGTTTTTGGTTGGTGTATCAAAGTTTGAGCAAGATATCTGCATGAGCTTCCATGTGACTTAGTAGGGAAGCACTATTCTTAAAGAAAGTCTGGCTTAGAGTGGGTCTTACAAAGGCCAATGATTACATATAGTTGGATTGTAAGGTCCATCCATGTGTGTCCTTGATGGCCTCGAGGAGGAGTCTTTGAAAAATTTAATAAATCAGTGTGAATTGTTCCATGCCTTTGGCTTCGGATCCTCCTCCATAAACCCTACTTCAATCTTAGGAGGAACTAACTTGATCTTAGTAGGTTAAATCAACCAGGAATGTTGACACAACTACAATTTTGAATACAACTCAATTTGATAGGCCTCTTCAAAGATAATTCAGGGTCTTTGTTATTTTCTTACTCTCTAGGGTTGCCTAAAGGCTGTAAAAATGAAGCTAAGGCCATAGCTTTGGTCCATGGACTAGGGTATGATGTGAAGAAAAACTTCAAGAACCTTGAACTAGAGGAAGATTAACATTATGGTAATGCAGTCAAGAAGTTATTGTTGTATATATTCCCCCGCGACATGGCAGTGAAGAATGGTCAAAGCGAAGGCGGCGGAAAAGCGTCGGGGCAAGGAGGGCAGTGGTGCGGGAAGGAAACATGTCGGAGGGGCAGAGAATCCCGACAGCAAAGGAAAACATGTATGCGGGCCTCCGAATCCCGACGCTGGAACATGTCGAAGGTAAAAAAAACGACGCGAATGCAAACGCGGGTTTACAAGTCGGGCCCGACAAAGAAAAAGAAAAACAACATGGGTTTCTTCCAAACCCGACAAAGGAGAAATGTGTCGGGGGGTCTCCAAAACCCGACGCACCTAGCAAATCGGGTTTTCGGGTCGGAAACGCATGATGAAAGAGCATGTCGGGAGCCCACCAAAACCCGACACCAAAGGACATGCCGGAAGGGTTAAAAAATCCGACGCACAAGGAAATCGGGTTTCCGGGGCAAGAAAACAAGTCGGGCTCAGCATGGTCAAAAAGCATGTGGGAGCTCTAAAGAACCCGACACAAGAAAATATGTTTTCGGGTCGCCAAAACCCGACGCAAAAGCAAATCGGGAAAACACGTCGGAAGAGCATGAAAAGGAAGCATGTCGAGCAGCTTCAAGCCCGATGCAAATGCACGAGGGAGTTCCGAACCCGGACAGCATTGGGGATCTCATCCGCCACCATGGTTGCCAAGAATTGAATGCGCTGAGGTGGTTGGGAAAAGGGGGGCGAATTCTTCTCCTCTCTCATCTTTTCTTCCTATATAATGTAAGGAGGGGCTGTTTTTTTTTTAAAGGGTCGAACATTTTTGTTTTTTGTGCCTCCTCCTTCTTCTCTTTGGCAGTGGAGTTGGAGCTCAAACCTCCCATTTGAAATCTGTAATGCACCTTTGCCTCGGGCACTTTTTTTTTTGCAGTTGTATCAGATCAACCTTCGGAGCAAATAAATGCATGACTGTGGATGTTTCTCAACCCTCTATGTGTTTCATTTTGCATCCTCCTGATCTTTCACTGTGAATATGTTTATCTGTGCATGATATTGCATTGCATTTCTGTGGTCTGTGTTTAATTGGCAAAACATGTGTTCTTCATTCCTCGGTGCATCACCTCCTTAGCTTAGGTTTATTTTTATGCATTTCTCTCTCCCTGTCTCCTTGGTAGTTAGATTAGGTTTTTGGGGTAAACCTCTGCGTTTTATTGGTGCATCTGAACAGAGGAATAGGAGCCGGCCTTCATCCGGAGAGCTTTTCCGATTTCGCGAGGTCCCACACTTGGGAAAAGCTCCATGTTGTGCAATCACACTGGGAGTCTCAAACGATCGCGTTGCGGAGTCCCAGGGGTGCTGTGATTCGACACCAACAGTTTTGGCACGCCCGGTGGGACCAAGAGGTCATTCCATCAAAATTTGAAGGAGTTTTCATGAAATTTGCACAAAAAAATTGCAGTTTTTTACAAATTTCAAATTTTGCATCTCCCAGCCTGAACCCCGAAATCAATTTTCAAGGGCTTAACTTGCTCAAAACGAGTCAAAATTTCACCAGTTGGTAGATCCGACTGTAATCTTCAAAAGGGTATCTTTAGTTTTTTGATATTTTGATTTCCAAAATTTCGGGTTTTTAGTGATTTCGGGATTTCGGGATCCGAGAGCATCAAAGCAGAAGCAGTAGTGTTTCGGGTTTCGGGGGATGCATTGCATGGTCCTACCCCCGACAGCAGTGATTTCAGGTTTTCGGGATCCGAGAACATCAAAACAGCCTTTCGGGTTTTGAGGGATGTCGGACATGTTCCAAGTTCCGACACATAGCAATTCGGGTTTTGTGAGTTGCATCGCATGACATGAGTTCAATCAAGATTGCATTCCTCCGAGGTATTTCAAATTTTAAATCTCGATTTCGATATTGTCAAGTTTGGTGTGTAACTTGGCAACATCCAACCTTTTAGAGGCATTTTCAAAAACACATCGGCGACTCCACCCGATCAAAGAACCCATTTCTCTAAGTTATGCACTCCATTCCCATCCATTTCCACCCATCTTTCTTTCCATCTCTTTCATCCTTTTCCATTCCATGAAGTTGTGCAACCATGACTTCATTTCCATCATGGAATCCACATCAACAGCAGCAATATATCACACCTCCAACATGTTTTACAAATCCTCCAAATCAGCATTTTGGTCAAGTTCAGGATCGACATGCATACCCATATGAGCATCAATGCCAAAATCAGTTTGGCTATGGAGCTTTCCAAGAGCAAGGTTACGCATGCAATGAAGACAATGAAGAAGAAAATGCAGATCTGCTGGAGAAAATCCAAAAGATGGAGGTGAACATGGTGCAATCTAGGGCTCAGGCACAAATGAAAGCATTTGGAATTGGTTGCAGAGCACCTTGTCCATGGGTGGGACCTTTTCCAAGGCATTACAACTCTCAAGAGAAGTTAGACTTCATGATTGCAACACTGCCATTACTTACAAGGTGGATTGAAGGAATAGAGGTGTATGAGAGAAGTATTCAAAGCAACCTTGTCAATGGGTAAGCACGCCACCTCATACTCTTTCTTTTCCTCCTTCTCAATCTATATCATTTCAGCAGGTGTCAAGTTTTAAACTCACCATCCGCTGCCCAAAATGTTGAATCCATCCCTCCACCCCCTAGTCTTCCATCCCATCTCGGTTTTTCCGCCTCTTCTCTTCCAAATCCAAACCCTCTCCACAAGAGCTAAATGAAGTACCTTCCACTCCAAAGAAACAAGAAGTTTCACCGCCTCCACCACCACACAAAATTGTCAAATCGGGTTGAGTTTCAACCTATCCCTCCTATTGCATTCCCTAATCCATGTGGGAGGATGAAAATCGAATGCCACCCAAGGAAAACCACAAAGAAAAAGAGAGTGCCAACAAAGAGGAAGAAATTCAAAGTCCTGGAAAGTTGGGCTCTTAGATTTGGGATGACAAAGATCCCCTTGATGGTTAAGCCTACAGAAGAGGTTGGGGTTGGAGAAAAAATGGTGGTCAGGACTGATTCTGTTGCAGCAGAAGAAGGAGATCTTGCAGTCCCAACTTGTCCTCTAGAGCAGCAGATCGAAGAGTTTGATTTGACAAACTTCATGCTGGAGGAGGAGCTCATTCAAGAGCAAGATTGTCTTCGAAAATTGGAGGAAGAAGAAGCTGCTCCAAAGGCAAAAGAAGAGGAGCACATCCTAGTTGTGGAGGAGAAAATTGCGGATCCAAGGGCTTTGAGCACAAATCAAGCTATGGGAGAACCTTCAGTTCTTCTTTCTATTTCATCTCTCTCGAGTCCTAGTGCTGAAGAAGAGTTTTATCTCTCGAACTCAATGTCGGAGAGTGAAGGAAACCATGGTGGTCAAGTTGCAGATCAAGAGGACACCATGGAGGAAGTTGAACACGAACAATGGGACAGCAATGAGGCCGTTTACCTGTCAGATTTGGAGGACTGTTTTGATGGAGAAGAACCGGTTGAGTTTTCACCATTCTCTCTTTCATCATCCACATTCCAAACGCCAGAGCCTGCTGTCATGGAGGAGAACGTTCATTTGCAGCAGAGCTCGCATCTCGGCACAGCTCTTTGGAATCAAAATTGGAAGATTTTAATCTTCCATATTCTTCATTGGAGGAAGAGAAAGGACAGAAGGATTCCACCATTTCTTCCACGTCATCCATCTCGGAGGGTCTGCAAGAGAACTCCATTTTTGGAGTTGAAAATCAGAGCTATGGGCATATCAAACGGATCAGACCTTGCCCAATCAGGTATTTGGCTTCATTCGAGCCAAAGGAGAAGCCACAACCGGTCATGCTTGCTTCTGAGCATGAGGGTGAGTTACAGAGTACCAAGGATCAGCTGCCATACCTTTTCAATCCAAATGCAGAGCAACTAAAAGAGGTATTGGATTTGTTTTCAGCTGACACCTTGATGATTTGGGTGGAAGACCAGCTTCTCGTTGATTTCCCACTCATCCAAACAGCCGTGATCAGTGCCAAATCGATTGCATGGCTGCCCATTTTGAAGAAAGGAAGCTATTTTGCACAACCAATTGTAGGGTTTGTTTAGCTTGCCTTTGCTTCCAGTAAGAGTAGAGTAGGTAGGTTTGCTTTCAGCAGAAGAAGTGCTTGTGCACACTCTGCATGTTCCATTTGGGACATGTATGATTTTCAGTTTTGTACATAGTTTTTGGTGTTGCTGGTTTTGCTCTGCACAGTTCATTTCAGTGGCATTTTGGTGAGAACAACTCCAAGTTCAATGGGTTTCAAGCGGTTCAGAGGGAAGTTTCAAATTTCAGATCAGTTTCAGGCTTACTTATGACTCCATGCCCAATGGATGCTTCAGGCAAGGCCGGTATCTTCATCTGCAGCAGCAGGAGTGACCCCGCTGAGTTGCCAAATTGTTGTATATATTCCCCCGTGACAGGTAAGAATGGTCGCGGGAAGGCGGTGGAAAAGCGTGGCAGAGGAACAGGGCGCGGAAGGAAACATGTCGGAGGGGCAGAGAATCCCGACAGCAAAGGAAAACATGTATGCGGGCCTCCGAATCCCGACGCTGGAACATGTCGCGAAGGCCGAAAAAACCGACGCGAATGCAAACGCGGGTTTACAAGTCGGGCGAACAGCAAAAGAAAACATGTCGGGGTTTCTTCCAAACCCGACAAAGGAGAAATGTGTCGGGGGGTCTCCAAAACCCGACGCACCTAGCAAATCGGGTTTTCGGGTCGGAAACGCATGATGAAAGAGCATGTCGGGAGCCCACCAAAACCCGACACCAAAGGACATGCCGGAAGGGTTAAAAAATCCGACGCACAAGGAAATCGGGTTTCCGGGGCGGGAAAACAAGTCGGGTTCGCATGGTCAAAAAGCATGTCGGGAGCTCTAAAGAACCCGACACAAGAAAATATGTTTTCGGGTCGCCAAAACCCGACGCAAAAGCAAATCGGGAAAACACGTCGGAAGAGCATGAAAAGGAAGCATGTCGAGCCAGTTTCCAAGCCCGATGCAAATGCACGAGGGAGTTCCGAACCCGACAGGCGTTGGGGATCTCATCTGCCACCATGGTTGTTGAAGAATTGAATGCAGTTTTGGAGGTGGTTGGGAAAAGGGGGGCGAATTCTTCTCCTCTCTCATCTTTTCTTCCTATATAATGTAAGGAGGGGCTATTTTTTTTTTAAAGGGTTGAACATTTTTGTTTTGTGCCTCCTCCCTTCTTCTCTTTGGCAGGTGGAGTTGTGGAGCTCAAACCTCCCATTTGAAACTGTAATGCACCTTTGCCTCTGGGCATTTTTTGCAGTGTATTGTATCAACCTTCGGAGAAAATAAATGCATGACTGTGGATGTTTCTCAACCCTCTATGTGTTTCATTTTGCATCCTCCTGATCTTTCACTGTGAATATGTTTATGTGTGCATGATATTGCATTGCATTTTTCGTGGTCTCGTGTTTAATTGGAAAAACATGTGTTCTTCATTCCTCGGTGCATCACCTCCTTAGCTTAGGTTTATTTTTATGCATTTCTCTCTCCCTGTCTCCTTGGTAGTTAGATTAGGTTTTTGGGGTAAACCTCTGTGTTTTATTGGTGCATCTGAACAGAGGAATAGGAGCCGGCCTTCATCCGGAGAGCTTTTCCGATTTCGCGAGGTCCCACACTTGGGAAAAGCTCCATGTTGTGCAATCGCACTGGGAGTCTCAAACGACGCGTTGGAGTCCTGTGGGTGCCTTGTGATTCAAAACAAGTCAGGTTCGCATCGTCAAAAGCATGTCGGGAGCTCTAAAGAACCCGACACAAGAAAATATGTTTTGGTCGCCAAAACCCGATGCAAAAGCAAATCGGGAAAACACGTCGAAAAGAGCATGAAAAGGAAGCATGTCGAGCTAGTTTCCAAGCCCGATGCAAATGCACGAGGGAGTTCGAACCCGACTGGGCATTGGGGATCTCATCCGCCACCATGGTTGTGCCAAGAATTGAATGCAGTTTTGGAGGTGGTTGGGAAAGGGGGGCGAATTCTTCTCCTCTCTCATCTTTTCTTCCTATATAATGTAAGGAGGGGCTGTTTTTTTTAAAGGGTCGAACATTTTTGTTTTGTGCCTCCTCCCTTCTTCTCTTTGGCAGTGGAGTGTGGAGCTCAAACCTCCCATTCAAACCGTAATGCACCTTTGCCTCTCGGGCATTTTTGCAGTGTATTGTATCAACCTTCGAAGAAAATAAATGCATGACTCGTGGATGTTTCTCAACCTCTATGTGTTTCATTTTGCATCCTCCCGATCTTTCACCGTGAATATGTTTATCTATGTATGATATCGCATTGCATTTCTCGTGGTCTCGTGTGTTTAATTGGAAAACATGTGTTCTTCATTCCTGGTGCATCACCTCCTTAGCTTAGGTTTATTTTTATGCATTTCTCTCTCCCTGTCTCCTTAGTAGTTAGATTAGGTTTTTGGGTAAACCTCTCGTGTTTTATGGTGCATCGAACAGAGGAATAGGAGCCGGCCTTCATCCGGAGAGATTTTCTCGATTTCGCGAGGTCCCACACTTGGGAAAAGCTCCATGTTGTGCAATCGCACTTTGGGAGTCTCAAACGATCGCATAAGGAGTCCCACGGGTGCTTGTGATTCGACACCAACAGTTACTCTTACTAGTGCATCCTAACGCCCTTGACGAGGTAATGTTTAATCAAATCCAATATAGTGAAATCAAATTTGGACATTGTTTCAGAGAAAATCGGGCTATTGATTTCATAGCTAACTTAGGGCTACAAATTTGTCCTTTCATATTGGTGATCACGTATAACTTCATTTAAAGAAGGAAAGACTGATAGGACCTTACCACAGGCTTCATCCACCTCAGTATGAGACCTATACCATTATCAAGCAAGTAGGAGGCATCTCTTTTCGTGCTCAATCTTCCTTCCTACCTTGGTTTACATACAATATTCATTGCAGAACTCTTGCGTCATATTTTCCACCTATATAGGACACTGAGGATGTTGCAGAGACATTCTTGCAGACAAAAATCAATCCCAATGGCAGCATTCTAGCTGAGTCGGATCAAATCATTGATGCTAGGGTTAAATAGACAAGACAACGAGAAATTCCTTTCTTTCAGATTGTCAAAACAAGTCAAGTTCCTTCCCAAGGAAAAGTGTTAACCAAAGTGCAAGTTGCCAACTTTCCACATCTTCTTTCACGAGTGCACTCAATGCGGACCATTGCTCTTCAAGGAGGGGCGACTATTCCTAGAACATCTCAGACTTCAAGTTATTTTTGGTATTAAGGTTGTATCTTATGCCACGTGTCATCTTCACCATTGACTTCATGGCCATCCTAAGCATACGTGGTCATACCATGAATACCCAACTTACCTTCTTTGATGTTGCACAACTTTGATAGTGGCAGTACTTTTCTCCGCAGCTTTGCAAAAATGTCTCTAGAAAACTATAAAATAATGGAGAACAGTTACGAAGTGAATGATTGTCATTCATGTAGCAGTTCAACCATTCCTTCCTCCTCTACACTTGTATATTAATGCATTCCTCCATTCTTTGATAGAGGAAAGCATAGGTAGAATAGGAAGTACAATAAAGTGAGACATCTTGTAGCACATCTGACTCTCGAACCTTTTACAAAACTATTGCATAATATAATCATGCAGTTTAAAGTTATAGCACATTGTCTATTGTTATCTTCTTTTCTCCTTGGCTCATAACACTCTTGATATCCTTTAATCATTTCATAACACTCTTGTATATCTTTAGTCCACCTATTACTTGAATTAATAATCCAAAACTAATAAAGGGCAGTCCTAAACAGTCCTAAACTAGTGTAAATCATGAATATTGACATTAATGCTAACTAGAATTTGAAAAAGTGTAATTAGGATTAAGGGGTGATAGAGTGCTCAAATTGTGTGCAAGGGTGGAACAAAGTGTCATAAGAGGACTTGGCGCTTTGCACTTGCTCGGGTTTGTAGGAAGCTAGATAGTATAGTTGTCGAACCTATCCTGAGGGCTACAAACTTGTCCTCTATGTTTTGTACTTGCTTGCTCTTTCTGTGTAGGCTCACCTGTGTTTGCTCTTCTACTTTCTTGATATAGAATTTGCAATGAGTGTTTGAATTAGATATGGCTACCTCTGCTTCAAATCTTATCTTTTGTCCCTGACTTGAAGAATGGTTTAGTGCTTTGGGGCTTGAAAACCTCACCACACCCCCACAATGTGGTGAGTGTTGCCTACGTACCATTACTCTAGAGAGGGATCAAGCTGCATGTCGTGGAAAATCATGGCAAACTACATGTGGAGGCAGAGACATCTGCTGTGAACAGGAAAATGTTAGTTCGGTGTTCGGTGTTTGAAATTCATTCTATTTAAATTCAGACTCTGGCTATTGTGAGGGGAGATAATTTTGATCTGATTGATCCAATAAATAAATAATATTATTGCATTTACTATTAGTATTATCTTATGGTTTAATGTGCATTGGTTCATCAAGATTATTTGATTATTTATTATAACTTGTTGAATTCCTACAAGGTTCTTTGATCTAGGGGAGTTCAGTATTTATCTGATTTCACTATCCACTAAACTCATGCTAACAAATAATGAGGTGCTCTTGTAGTTAGGAGTTGCTCAGTTTAACAGCTTGCTGCATTTTTTAATTTTATTTCTATTTATAAACTTTAGTTCTAAAACCTTTTTAAGTCAGTATACTAATAAGGAGGCACATTAAACAAGCCTAAAGATAGTTTGCGTCACAATAGTGGGATAGAAAGCAGGTTTTGAGTCAGTCTATTACCGCTCCGTAGAATAGAATTTTCCATTGGAATCCTCAATCAAATGAATACAATGAAGCATGTTACAACTATAATTTTTAAGCATGGATGCATGACAAATGATTATGATATATTCTAGAATCTAGATTAGTGTCTTAAATTTGAAAAATACCCTACTGCACTTTTAAATAAATGTCTTAAATCTTAAAAATTTGTGGGAGAGGGTGCCCTTTAAGCCACCTCATACTATCCTACCTGTCATTCTCATGCTCCATAATTAGTCCGATAGAGGGAGCTGTGAACTGAGCATTGTATACATTTGAATCGAGATTGAGGAAACTTATGAAAGCTTTAAGGTCTTTCCATTCCATCACATTTGGAAATATGTACAAGTCATGTAGTATTTTATGCCTATTTCTCAAACCAAAGGAGGGAGAGCAGCCTTTTGTCAAAGCAATTATCCTTTCATTGACAAGATCCTTGCCTTGACAAGAGGCTGCTTTGCCCTCCTTTGGTTTGAGAAAGGAATTAAAATATTACACGACTTGTACATATTTGGGAAGTGGATGGAATGGATAGATCTTAAAGCTTTCGTAAGCTTCCTCAATCTCATTTCGAATGTATACAATGCCCATAAATGCTTTCACAACTCCCTCTTTGAGACATTTCTAAATCCTTTTCAACAAATCCATTTTGTGCGTAGACTAAAATTAATGTTGTCCTCGCGAACACATCTCTTCGAGACATTCTGTCAAATAGTTCATTTGTTTTTTCTATTCTTTCACATTTGCACGCATGTCTACAAGGGTTTTTTGTAACTACAACATTTGAATTGAGCTAGTAGTTTTGTTTTTATTTTTTTATGATCAATCAAAGATGTTTTTGGAAGAACAGTTAGGTGGATTTTATCATCTCTCGCTTAAAAATATTGAGCCAACTCTTTTTTCTGGAAGCAAGGGTGCTAATTCAACTTCTTATTCAAACATTGATGGTTTTAACTAATTTAGAAAATCTATATTAATCATGGAGTACCTACTCATATAACTAGGAATTTCAAACTTGATTTTTCCCTATATTTGCTAGATAGTTCGATTGGACTATATCTATTTGGCTAGAGCTTATTTTCCATCCCCTTGAGATGGTCCTTACTCAAATATGCCCACAATATGTTTTCGTGAGCTGTTTGGAGACAATTACTTTGTCATTTTCATTGACTTTAGCTTGAAGCAAGTGCTCTTGTACTCTACTTATTAACTCACTGAGTTATTTCCATGAACATGATGGCTTGGAACTTTCATTGATCATTATCCTCCTGCGTCTGCTCCATCTCTATCATCTTTCCTAAATACACATCAAATGGTGTCCGGGATAGGAATTTTAAAAATGTTTGAAAGTAGATTTGTTCATCCTCCTTTTTAGCTATATGAATGTTACGAAAATGGCAGCTCTCATTCTAAGTTTTGGGTGTTTGTGATTGTATCTTTTGAGCACATGAATAAATGTTTGCTTCATATTTTCATTTTTTGATTTGTTTGTAGATGAAAGCAAGTGCCATGTTTGAATTTAATGTCCATTGTACACCGAAATATACTTCGAAAGCTACTTTACAAGATACTCTTATAGTTAGATATGATCGATTCCAACCATGCAAAATATACCCATTTAGGTTCAAAGAATAATTTGGTTGCTTTCTAGTCTGTTATTTTCTTCCTACATAGGGAATTAGGACAACCACTTTGTTGAACTGCGTCTACCATTACATATAAAAAATCATGTCCATGTCTAATTTTATGCCCCTCTACATGCAAGCCTTCGGAGTGGCAAACCAAAAGCTCCTGGATGGGACCCTTTATCGGGAGCTCTTCATGCTCCTCCTCACATGCCCCCTTCCCATTGGATTCCTCTAGCTAAATGTGGTGTCTTTGCTCCTCTGCTTCGGGTCAAGACAAGGAAATATCCAAGATGGCCTGTGTTCTATCTAGTTTTTCTACTACCGTATCGGTGGTGACTCTATTTTGAAGACCACCGAGAATCTATCTAAGACCCACCCCAAGAAGTATTGGAGTTGAGCCACTCCCTAGAACCATGTCCTTGTTAGGATCTTACCTTGAGTAGAATCTAAATGTGGGACTATTTTTTAAGTTCATTTGAGAAAATTTCTTATATGTAGGGCTCTTGAGTTGGTAACTTGTCTTTTTGGGTGAAATTTTTGTAGTCTTGGATTATTTGTTGTTTCGCTTGTTTCATTACAATGGTGAGGGGATATAGTGAGGAAGCGGTGATCATGACATGCCTTTCCTGTAAAGACCAATATAGTATATCTTCATCTGGAACTTGTAGAGAATGCTATGAAGAGGCAAGTGAAACTCAAGAAGAGATTAAGAAAGAGATTGAAGAATTGAAGGTGAAAATCTCTTTCCGAAAACATGGGCACCGAAATCATGCTTGATGCACCTACAAATGTATGTGAAAATTGTATGAAAAAACAGTATATATTAGAAACATACCACACAATAGGATTAGAAGAAAAGGTTATCTATACATTAGTTATACAAATTTTTTCAAAGTTGATGAGGGATCATTCAACCAAAGTTGGATCGTCATGACAAGTGTGACTTGTACCAATCTAATCATTTTTATTTACATTCTATTCGGGAAAGGTAGGCCTCAACTAGAATGGGACCCAGTGGGTTGTATGAAACTCCACCTAATCCATGTCCCAGCCTTGACCCAAACAAAAGAGGCTTGCCTTATCCTTCTTCAAGTATGCTTTGACAACCGGACTACCAACACATTAAGTATTCATTAAAAGGCCATGTTATGCTAAATACAAGTACCACGATAGTTGCATTTTTATTGGAGAGATGTTTTATGTTCTATCCTTTTTAATTTTTACCTCTAAGAAAAACAATTTACGTTATTATATGCCACTTATGAGATAGGGATTTTAAACATTTTGGACACATTTAATGGTTTCTTAGATTCTATACTTGGATCTATAAATGTAATTGTAATATTGTTGATACAAATATTTTAATCTATTCTTGCAGGTGATAACATTGGGGTTGATAATAATAATGATATTGGATTTTGTCACGTTACTTGCAGTTAATATTTTCTTACTGCACACGTACAAATCCAGATAGTTATTGGTTGGAGTTTCATGCGTGATCCTCTCCATTTTTATGTATGCCTCCCGATGATTTTTTTGGTAGGTATTTATTCTTATTCTCTTCTTAGTATAGATTGCTATAAAATGTGTACAATGATTCTTTCAAGAAGGTTGATGATTTTGTTTCTTATTTTAGGTACTTGTTATCAGAACCAAAAGTGTTGAGTATATGCCATTTTTAACATCCTTATTTAACACCCTAAATGCACTTGTCTGGTCTGGATACTCTCTAATCACTAGGGATATCTTTTTAGCGGTACACTTCTCTTATTTCTCACTGCCATTTTAATTTATAGACTCAATATTTTTCTAAGACTATGAACAAAGAAACAAAAATTTTCTTGGATGGCAGGTATAGATGATCACCTGGATATTTATGTGTTGGGAATGATAAGAAAACAAGGATTTTACCATACAGGTATATAAGTGCACAACTTAGCTTATTAGTTTTGTGTGAGGTTTTAATTATTTTCCTAGTTTAAATGTAATTTGTGAATACTTTTGGTAGAAATGGAGTAAAATATGTGTTCTTAATATATTAGAATCGATGCACCTTTTTTGTTATCGATAATAGAGAATTGTATCAAAGTTGAGACAATCAAAGCGAAGAACATGAAGATGAAAAATGTCAATGCAGAGATATAATTGCTCAAAATAAAAGTACGAGAAAAAGAACCTCAAAGTAGAACCAGAGAAATAGATAGATCACTTGAAGCTAGTGGGGAGAAAAAGGTGTCCATATTGTATGTAAAGGGTTAACGGCATTTAGGCAACCCTTTTCTATTTTATCATTGTATTTAAAGGGTTAACCGCATTTAGACACCCTTTTGTATTTTATCTTATTTGATAATAATAAATGGTTGTGGACCCATTTGTTGGGCACAACATTCAAATCAAATTATTCTTAATTTCTAATATTAATTATCAACTGCTTGACATCATGTATACATGTAGATATGTAGCCATCGATTGTACTATATGATATTTGATTATTATTTATTCGTGAAATTCAGATTTTTCATTCATTAAATTCATATCGTCTCTAGAGAGATGATAAAAATTGAAATTAGTATTGTCTCTAGAGAGACAAAAATTAGCATTATGTATTGTCTCTAGGGAGACAATAATGATTTTATCTCTCAAGAGACAAAATGATATCAATCTATAATGTCTCCAGGAGAGACAATAATTAGAGACAATATTAGAGACACCCGCTTTGAGACACCCACTTTGAGACAATATACAACTTTTTTATTGTTCTCTATTTGAGACAATTTGGTCGGGTATTGTCTCTATTATTGTCTTAAAACACACCTCCTTGTAGTAGTGTGGAAGGCCATCGATGATTTTTTTCCTTTTATATAAAAAAGACCAACCATCTTTAAAACTAGAATCATCCAAAGAGGCCACATCCTCAAGAAATGAATTACCTCTCCCAAGGTCAACAACCAGATCTCGCGACAAGAGGAAACGAAACAACAAGATTAGATGAAATGAAGGGATCCCTACCGAGTACAATCTATGTGGCTCACATTAATTCTATCCCCCTAAGCAACGCACCGACTCAAAATTTGAAAAGTTTTCCCTCCCAACCACCGGGAGTAACCCGTCACTAACACCACCAGACCGGTCATAGAATCCAACGTGCAAAGCACATGCTCATCGTCATTGGTTCCATTCTAAAGGGTAATGTGCTCTATTATAGACTCCACACACGCTTCTCTCCCGTCCTTCTCTAGATCACTATTCGTGGCTTCACTTCTCAAACATTAATCATCGACACGCAACAAGAGATTGAGTTGTTTCTCACCCCGCAACACTTAGCACAATATAGATTTGATATTTCCACCTCTATTTGTTTCTCTTAATATGCATGAGGGGATTTCAAGATAATTTTCTTGGGTATTATTGTACTTCTCCTCAGGAATAGAAACGCATACCGATGAATACTAGTCTAGATCCTGACTTTATGGTTGGATCCATGCGATCAAAGCCGCTATAGCTCTTGCCACACCCAAAAGAATTTGGATTCCTAAAAATCTAGAGGAAGAGTAGGGAGACAAATCCAGATTTGGAGGGATTTGAAAGTAAGATTGATTGGGAACTAGGTTCCCATCTCTCGAAATCTCACGGAAGCATTGACATAGAACCAAGGATCACCTAGAAGAACATTTTGCATATCCTACCCATTTGGAAAAATTAATAAGAACCTATCTCCAACAAGATATTTGACTTCAACTTTACATCCCCATTTCCATCTACACCAATCCCAAATAGAGTCTATGTTGGGTCTCAAACCTGCAAATCTACCCAAAATCACGAATTTTAATTTGTCCTTTAATTTATCAATAACACTTCAGCAGGATCTCTAGCAGTGGAGCATCCTCTTTCCGGTCGAAACCAACATAAAAGACTCATTGTGATCTGCACCAAACAATCTAGTTGCCCATGATCTCTCACTATCACCCATGATCTCTCATCAACCAAAAAATATCAACTATTTGTGATTTTCTATCTCGTTGTCATTACAAAGATAGGTTTTTTGTGATTATTTTAGTGTGCATGCATATTGAAATTTGTGTAGTGTGAGTTATTCATTCAAATATTTCCATTATTTTGACTTAAAATTCACCTAAAAGACCTATAATTCATGAAAAATTAGTTTTATTTATCATTTTGTGCACATTTCCATATTAGAAGTCCCCAAACATCCATGGTGTATTATGCCATTTTCCAGTTTTCATTCTGGCCCTTATCCCACTAGATTTAGATAGGGATATACTAAAAGGGAACCAACCCTTAAATTATGGATATCCACTCAATTTAGGGATACCCATAGCCCATGAACTGCTTTTACTATCTATCTAAAGAAGTGTTGAGAGGGAATGAAAAAATCTTACAATCGTCATAATGGTGCACTTATACTAGATAACATTTATGTCTTCATTATCCCCAACATTATGTTGTTGAGTGAATACTCAAAAAAATAGATAAGAGATGCATACCTATTAAAAATGTAGAGTTTGATGGTGATAGCGTGATAAGAATAAAAGTGAAAGTGTGGAGTGATAAAAATGAAACGTGGAAGATAAGAAAGAGGTTACGACCCTAGGAATGAAGAGTATGGTTATGTACTTATTGTTTTTCTCAATTTAGGGTTACTTATTAATTCATATTCAGAATGACTTGTAAAATAAGATTAAAAACTATTCAAATATGTGTATATAATTTTTTTTGCATAAGTATTATTTTCATGCATGTACAATAGGAAAATTTCTAATTTTCATGCATGAAAATAGACCTCGGTGTCAAATTTTCTTGATTGTAAGCATTTCTTAACACTCTGCCAGTCAACCCATCCTTTGTATTGATCATATCCTATCCTTCTAGTCATTCATTTTTGTGTGTCACCCTTCTCCATATGTGATTTAGGGAAATCATGATCATCCAAGTACTTCTAAAGCAACATCTCTCGAGGTGGATTTTAAAGAAAGCTTAGGAAGGGATATCATCAGCCTTTCTAAGACAAGTGCACAACCTCTGGAGCTTATTGAATGCCAAAATTCATCAAGAAGGTTTATTAAAAATCCAGATCATTATGTGAATTATTATTGAATATTTTGGTAAGTTTTCAATGTTGGCATAATACTACGTAGCATATCTTCTATATAATTAGATTATTTAGATTAGATGATATCACATTCTTCTCGGATAAGTTGTAATCCCCTCCAACTATTATGGGGAATATTGTTAAGCCTCTCGGCTATATAATATGTCTCATGCTTCTATTTTCAAATGAATAAATAAGAGATATAATATCTCTATTTCCTCTCCTTTCTTTTCTCCCCACAATCTAGTATCGGAGAAAATCTATAGTCCTCAGATGCATGGAAAGGAGAATGATACTATTTTTATATTTTAATTCTTCCAAATGTTGGAGGGTGAAGACCTTGCATGAAAGTTCCCATAACCTGCGTGAGGATCTATGCTTGTTTCTCAGTATATAGAAGGAGAACTAGTGCGTGGAGGTAGAACATAACACCAAAGCACACCAACGTGAAAACATTCCCCTACTTGTGGCCATGTGGGAGGAGTCTCATTGGTCTATGTGGAAGTTTATTCCTTGGTGCAATTAAAATTTACTATTGCGTGGAGTTTTAGCACCCAAGTGCAAGAGAATTTCTCTTTTTTTTAGAAAATTACAAATACTTTCTCTCCTGCTACATGGTCATACTCAAACACTGCATAGAGATTTACAACTTGATGTATGGAGGAGACCAATCATTCACTTGGTGGAGTGATCGAGTGGAGAGTTTACTTTTTGTTGTACGTGGATGTTTGTAACTTGCACTCTAGCCACAAACATAGTTCCAAAAAAGACATTGGATCTTACCTCCTTCTAAGTGCATACATGCCAACCGTGAAAGAGGATAAGACCAGCGTGAAGTAGGAGATTAAGTGTGTAAAGCAAGAGAAATACTATTCATGTCTGCATAAAGAGTTAGAGTGGCATGAGGAGAGAAGATTTGGTTGCATGAATCCTGAACATCTCCTACTATAATTTAAAAAAAAAGTGCCATTAATTACCCGGAGAAGAAACTTGGAGTCTCTCAAAGCCAATGTCGAATGATGAGCATGAATATCATGATCAAGACTGCTGAAATCCACAACATCAATGAGATTGTTGAAATTTGGAACATCAACGAGCACTATTGAACGTAACATCAACTTCCATGTAGAAAATAGTCAGTAAGTCCAAAGCTTAGGGTTCTATTTTTCCTTGCTCAACGAGCTTAAAACACAAGAAATCTAGTCTTTGACGAGCTAGTTCAAAAGGATTCTTGAATATTTCCTTTTCAACATCAAGCTTCCAAGCGAAAAGCAAGTTTAGGAAGAAGTAGAAGCCGGGTATGTATGAAGAATGTGAAGATGAAGAAGAACGTCTCCTCCAAAGCATTTCCATATGTGAGTGCATGATATCGTGAGCATCTACTAGTTGGTACTTCTCATCAGTGAGTAAAAGTTGTAATAACTCTTGAAATAAATAAATAAATAAATAAATAAAGTTTATTTTATTTTATTAAGATGTCTGCTCTAAATTTGCTTCTTTCTGATGCTCAGTTACTTAAAGGGCCAAATTATGGCTTGGAAAACAAAAATGTGTACAATCCTTTAGTTTTGAGGATTATGGGAGCATTGTCAGGTGGTTTTGCACAAGTTCCAAAAACCCATGATGAGCTCATTAAATATGAGATTACAAGTGCTAAAGCACCGATGATGATAATGATGAGTATCACCATGATGACATGTAACCACATGTTTGGGATGCAGAGAAACCAAAGGAGGCATGGGACAAGCTTTCTACCATCTTTGAGGTGAAAAGAATAAGACTAAGGTTCTCCTTCATCTTAGTCAAAATTACATACCCTATCTATGGGATACAATGATAAAGTTGAGGATTTCTTACATCGAGTTTCTGAGATGTGAACAAATTTAATAGCTCTTGGTGAGAAGGTAGAAGATATGATTCTGGTTCGATCACCTTGAGGGCACTCCCTTCTCAGTTCCGAGTCTTTGTTATGACATTGAATGTATCCAACAGGGTAGTGACATTTGAAGAACTCGTGAACTTATTGCAGCATAGGAAGAGGCAATCAATTCAGTCCAAGATGAGGCCCAGGACAAATCCCTTTTCTCAAGGCCCCAACATGGCTAGAAGAATCAAAAGGTCCCAGTGAAGCAATCTCAAGCAGATCAGAATCAAAATCCATAAGCTCAAAATTCCAAGTGATGGTGTCAAATCTACAAAACCAATACTCATGACACTGATCATTCTGGTACAATGGCTTGAAAATAGGGGTCTTTGAGTCAAACAAGCACATCAGGGCATGAAAATTTTCAAAATTCCAAATGACGTCCCCACCGAAGAAAGTAGAAGGGACATCTCGCAACCCAACAAGATGATGAATCTGATGAGGAGACATCAGAAGGAGCCAATTGTGGTAAGAACCTTGTACTCTTGTCTCTCAAACTTCTCATCCCATGAAGAAAGTATGGTTGATAGACTCCAGTGCAAGTAAGCATATGTCAGGTGACAAGAAACTATTTGATTCACTAAATGAACAACCCACTTGGAGATCGGGTTTGGATAGAAGATGAAAAGAGTATGTTGCAGAAGGAATAGGAAATGTCACCATTCCTCTAGGACCATGAAAATGTACACTTACAAAGGTACTATATGTTCTGGCTTGACAACAATCTCTTGTCGGTAACTCTCTTGAATCATCACCTAAAGGTAGAATTTCTTGTCCAAAATGGCATTAAATCATGTTTAATCTCTAGAAAAGGTACGGTTATTGCTAGAGCATTTCTAAAAGATAAGTTATTTTCTTTAGATATTGTTTCATCTTCTATAATAGCTTTATATCTCCTCAACAATAGAATCTATAGCCCTCTAGCATTTTAGATATGGTCACTTTTCGGTTAGTTCATTACATTAGATGAGTTCAAAATAAATGGTCCATGGACTACCCAAATTATCCAGTTCCTTTCCTATTTTCCCTGGTTGTCTTGCAGGAAAACAACATAGGGATCCATTTTAGGTGAGCACCTTCCATGCCAAGAAGCATCTGGAGGTAGTTCATACCAATCTGAATGGCCCTTTGCCTACTTCATTTTCAGGATACAAGTACTTCCAACTGTTCGTGGATGACCACTCTCGCAAGATGTGGGTTTTTTCTGAAGAAGAAAAGTGAGGCTCTTCAACATTTCCAGAATTTCTATCATCGTGTTGTGAAAGAGACCGGACAACCACTTCTTCTACTTCACTCAGATCGAGGGGGAATTCACATCAAATAAGTTCTTGGCCTTCCTAAACCAACAAGGTGTTAAGAAGAACCTGACTTCTCCCTACACACCCCAACAAAATGGAATTTTTGAGTGTCGTAATCACATAGTGATGGAGATGGCTCACTTGCATGCTAACAACAACAAAGCTAGAGGAACGCTATTGGGATGAAGCAGTATAAATAGTTGTATATCTTCTCAACATAGGCATTGAAAAAGATTCTACAAAATAAAATGCCAGAAGAGGTATGGAGTGGTATAAATCCATCAATTTCTCATTTACGAGTATTTGGTTGCACAACATACATGCATGTCCCATCTCAGAAGAGAAAGAAGGTTGAGCCAAAGACACTCCATGTGCATCCTACTTGGCTATAACACTACCTCAAAGGTATTACCATCTCATGGATTATGAGACAAAGAAAATATATGAGATTCGAGATGTGGTTTGTGATGAGTCATCCTTTGACTCAATAGTGACAATGTAGAACCATTACCAACCACCTCTCACCGACTAGTCTCTCGAATCAGATGATCAGCCAGAGGAGACTACTCAAAGAAGAGATGTGCTGCCAGGAGAGCTATTTTTTGACCTTGGAGAACTAGAGAATGTGACTCCACATCAATCCACATGGAAATGACACAGTTCTTCTCAAAAGTAGCCAATTTCTCGTCTGAAGTGGGTACAAAGCACCATCAAGGACTCACATTTGCAACAACTCCTGCGAATACATCATCAGAGTCAAAACAAGGAGTCAAACAAGAAATGAGGTAAATTTACACTCATGAGTTCATTGATTAATAGCTCGATCTGATAATGTTCGTGAAGCACTCAGTCAACCTCAGTGGAAGGAAGCCATGGATATAGAAATTGACTCACTCAAGAAAAATCAGACATGGGAACTTGTCGATCTACCTACAGGAAAGAAACCCATAGGCTAAAAATGGGTTTTCAAGACAAAATATAAGGTAGATGGATCCATCGACAAACATAAAGCATGACTTGTAGAAAAAGGATATGCTCAGAAAGAGGGCATTGACTATGAAGAAACCTTTTCACCCACTACTGAAGATCAAGACCATCAGAGTTGTTTGTGCACTGGCAACAAAAAGGATGGAGACTTCAACAGATGGATGTCAAGAGTGCTTTCCTAAATGGTGATCTGAAAGAAGAAGTGTACATGACCCAACCTAAAGGATTTGTTGATGAAGAACATCCTAAGAAGGTATGTCATCTCATCAAATCATTGTATGGACTGAAACAAGCTCCAAGGCATGGTATATCAAGATTAAATGATCACCTTTGCAGCATGGGTTCACTCGTAGTCCCTCAGATTCCAATTTGTATATAAAGAAGGTAGGAAAAGAAATTGTCATTCTTGTTGTGTATGTGGATGATCTTGTGATCACTGGAAGTTTAGAAGATCAAGTTGATATTGTTAAGAATGATCTCAAAAGAACCTTCGACATGAAAATTTGGGGCTACTACATTACTATCTTGGCTTGGAGATATGGAAAAAGAGCATCACATTTTCGTCTCCCAGATAAAGTACACCAAGACACTCCTAGAAAAATACAGAATGTCAGATTATAAACCTATATCCACTCCCATGGAGAAAGGCTTACAACTTTCAAGATTCCAGGACTCACCTCAAGTAGATGTTACTCTCTATAGGAAATTTGTTGGAGGGCTCATCTATTTGACATATACTAGACTAGATCTATGCTATGTTGTTAGCTATCTTTCCAGTTCATGCAAGAGCCAAAGAAATGTCACTAGAATGCAGAAAAGCATGTTTTGAGATATGTCTGAGGAACAACTAATTATGGTCTGGAATATAAGAAGAATGATCAATTCTTCTTACAAGGATACATCGACTCGGACCACGCCTAGATCTATTGATGACAAGAAGTCAACCACAGGATACATTTTTCATCTTGGATCTGGACCTATCTCGTGGATAAGAAAGAAGTAGAATATTGTTTCTATCTCATCCATAGAGGCATAATATCACACCACATGAGGATTTGTGTGTGAAGTGATATGGTTACGTCATATTTTGGATGACATGGGAATTCTGAAAAATAGTCACCTATTCTCTATTGTGATAATCAAAGTGTGTTGAAGCTCATGCAAAATCTATTTTTCATGAATGCACAAAGCATATTGAGATTGATTGTCATTTCATTCGAGAGCATGTCTTGGACCATCACATTCAGCTCCAGTATTTTCCTACAGAAGCACAAGTTGCCGACATTCTCACAAAATCTCTTGGAAAAGTGAAATTTGAACTTTTCAGGGGTCACATTTACAAGAATAATGTAATAAGGGGGGAATGTTGGCATAATACTACATAGCATATCTTCTATATAATTAGATTATTTAGATTAGATGATATCACATTCTTCTCGGATAAGTTGTAACCCCCTCCAGCTATTATGGGGAATATTGTTAAGTTTGTAGGCTATATAATATGTCTTGTGCTTCTATTTTAATATGAATAAATAAGAGATATAATATCTCTATTTCCTCTCATTTATGTTCTCCCACATTCAATACCGGGAAAAGAATCATCAAAAGTAGGTTTTGAGGCCAAAGGAGCTTACATCGCGAAAGACCACCTAAACTTAAATAGGTGATTATAGGAGCTCCAAAATGTGTTGTGAACAAAAAAATATATCAATGGAAATAATTTTTAGTCTTCTACATGGTGGTGAAATAATATTCATTCTAATCCTCATGCATTTTTCTAAGAAACTCATTATTTTCAGCATAACTTGTGATCCTGAGAAAAATTAGGTTTCGAGAGGGTCAGAGGAAGAATCAAGACATGGATCCATAAAAAACTTTTTAAAATGTCATTATTGTTGAATTTCAAATAAAGAAGTGTGGGAAACGTGAATTTGACAACTCAAATCTGTTCTATTTCAAGTTGTTGCCCAAGGTACATGTTTGATACTTAGAAAATTTATTGGGTACCACGCGCAATGATGAGGCTAAGGCATATTTGTTTGTCCTCGTAATCCCTTTCAAATGGGAAAATGGTAAAAAAATACTCCCTTCCCCACGTGAAAGGATTCTTAGTCACTCCATGTGACCCCAATGACTCCATATGTGACAAATGTCACCCAGGATAATGAGCATTATTGTGCCCCAATTGTCCCTTTCCAAGGGGAAAAGGAGGAAAATTAAATTCATCCCTCCTCCTCATGGTTTCCAAATATATATAAGCAACACTTTACCTTTTTTATCTTATTCCCCCACATTCCTCCATTTGCACCAGAACTCTGAAGTAAAAAAAAATATATTCCTCCTTTTTTCACTCTCTCATTCACATCTTTGCATTATCTCAATGCCATGATTTTTCAAACAAAATATAAAAAATCCATGCTCCAAGATCCATTTTTGTTCCAAAATAAAGGTATTTGCATGAAAACTAAAAACTTTTTCCCATGAATTTATATAAGTAATGCTTGTTCACCTACGCTACGTGTTACGAGTACATTTAAAGTATGGTACATGTTGGAATTATTTTCCAACATAGATCGAATAGAGATGTAGTTAATTATCTTGAGATACATACAATAAATTTTGTTATCTCACTTCTGCAAGCATAATCACATCCCTTTAGCTCTTAAATTCCTATTAATAACCTTATTGAGATAAAGGGATAAACGTGAGTCCATGTTTTGAATTTTAGATAAAGGTGTAACGAAATACTTAATGTGAAGCCACCATATATCTGTCTTCTATAATGAAAAAGTCATATTTTATATTTAGATTGTTATTTCATACAAAATTAGATTCTCTATTATCTCAACACAATGATTTTGCAAAGAAAAACTCAAAAATCCACTAGCATCCATTTTCGTTGTAGAACGAAGGTGTACTTGAAAACTAAAAAAATCGTATCTAAATAACCATGGAAAAATAGGGATTTTTTTTTTCCTCCTTTTACATTCCCACAGGACGTAGAAACTCAGGTGATAAATTTCACATGGACAGAAAGAAATTTTTGTAGTGAACAAACCAGAGTTTTCTTGCACCGTAATTTTAAAATTTAAAATCTTCTATTCAGAGCCAGGTTGATCCAAAACTTTAGATGTGTAATGAAGACAAAAACTCATATCCAAAAATTATTTTCACCAAAACATGAAATCCAGAAAGATAGCTTCTAAAAATAGTAAGTCTCCTATGAATGCACTTATTATTTTTAGTAATATTCATAGTGAACAGTTTTAACAAAGGAAGTGTGCACAGGGAGCATCCAGAAGGTGATTGAAGATGAAAATATCGAAAAATGAGAAAAAGTTCAATTTTCTAAATATCCTAAACCCTCGTTCTAGGTACAAAAATCCTTCATCATCAGTCACATTTCAAGCTTTCACATCAAGATATTTGGCGGTGATCATCTCCCTGGAGATATCCTCATGGGAATAGTAACGAAGAATTTGTGCTTACATATTAGTGAAGTATGAATCGTGACCCATACATGTTGATTCTTAATGGTGTTCATCCATGTCTTTAGGATGACATGATTTTCATGGTTTCATTTCCTAAAAAAATTCTTTGAAGGTGAAATGTGAAATTATGTATTCATTATTTCTCATCATTTACCTTCTTGTTGCACATGAGAACGTGTATCATTCGAGGGCCATCTTTGTCAGTAGAACATGGCAGTGTCTCAAAATATCATCAAAAGAATTATCAACAAGTCATCTTGAATCCATATTGGGAAATATCAATACTATTTTTAAACACTCATGCAGTTTTCCAAGGTGTATATATATCGTGTATAAAAAGGTTATCATAAATCATCATCAATGAGGGTAAAATTTTCAAAGGTTTCTAGAGGAAAACAATTTCACGAAGGTAGCAGTGTGTGGAAGATCATTAGGGTTCAACTTCCCTCTTGATTTCCTTTAGTGCAGATGTTCATGGAAGATGGAGTTTTCTTCATCCATTCTTCTAAGCATCTCTTTCTCTCTCCATCTCTCTTTTCCACTCATACTAAGAAATTACTTATCTCTCCTCTCTAATTCTTCATTGGGAATAGTAATTTTATTTCATCATATTCACTTAAGTGACCTATTTTAAAATTGTAATAGTATTTTATAAAAACTATAAGAGAAATATTTAGTTTTGGTTCACAATTTTTTTCTCCTTTTCAAGCCAAGTATCCAAAGCAACACTCGATTCAACATAGAGCTTAAAGGAAACCAAATCATAAGTATAGGTTGTTTTGTAGTCGGGGAGAGGAAATTTGAGTGTCCCTTTGTTACTCGAATTTGTGGAGAGATGGGTAGCACCTTAAAAGGATGTGATCTATCCTCATTATTTTAGGTTGTGCCTTTCAACCAAGGTAAAAGAACCTATTTTGTAACTTCGTTATTTGAAAGGAGATGGTACCCTTCTTTTACATAAATTTTGTAGAGAAGACCTTGGGAAAATATGATCAACACACCAGGTCTAAATCTCATGAGAGGTCACTTCAGATCATGGAGATACTTTCACAACAAGGCAAAGGTTACTAAAGACATTTGGGACCCCGATTTATCTGCATACTTTAGTAAATGGATTTTGATCTTGTGTGGGTATACAGAGAAAAACAGGGGGTAGTATGGATAGGATTTGATGTTTTTAAATAAATTTTGGTGGGAGGGAGAGACAAGTGAACTTGACTCGTAGGATCCTTGAGAGCTTATGCAAAATGGAAGGATTCAGCCAACAAAATTCACAAAAGTTAGAAATGTTTCTTCAACTAGAATATGTTCCTAAATGGAGGACCCATATTAGCACTCTTTCACACAACCTATGGGATTCTATCATGAAGGATCGAGTCAGAAAACCCAATAAAGCACCAAGATTCAAATCAAACCACGCCTGAGGTACACCCAAAGGCTTACAGATAATCTCTATCAACAAAATGAAAGAAAAGTGATTTTAAACTATTTATCTCACTCCTAGATGAAGGATCTCTCGAGAAATTAATTGCAAATGCAACTAAACTATCACAAGGACTGAGACCTATGTGATTGGACTAGATTTTGATACAAGATTGCAACAGAAACAAGAAAAACTACTTACATGCATTCAGAGATGAAATAAATACACTTTACTCAAGATTAACACAGAATAACTCAAGTTTGATCAAATTTATTAGCAAGGGAAAGTTTCTAGAAAAATATCAAATCTTGTCAATGGTTGTACACTTGCAACCACCTTGACATGATTGAATTTGATACAAAGAGAGATATACAAGCTTCTTAGATGGCTTCTCAAAAAGATGGGCTCTGTCAAGCTTTTTCTACTAGAAAATAAGTCTCTAATCTTTCCAAAAACTCCTAACCATTTTCATGAAAAATTTTTGCCATTTATAACATTTACATAAGAGCCCCTTCTCCCCAAAAGAAAAAAACATTTAATGCACTAGTGTTCGCCATGATTCTTTTGTGATTCTCAGAATCAAATCTTGTAAGAAGTCTCCAGGTGCTCGAGGGGTGGATTTCATCGAATGCCTCCTACATTCAACTCCTTTCTTTGGTAGATCACTCTTCCTTCAATTTTCCAACCACTTCCACCCCTAATCTATCAAATCTAGCCCCTTGCGTGCTTGGGAGAAGAAAAATGAAAATCTGATTGGGCACGAAAGTCAGACCATTTTAATGGTGAAAGACACCTTCCAGATCTTCCCACCAAACTTTAGATATCAACATTAACTTCCTCTCTACTTGGCATGTAGAAAAACAAAGAAATCATGAAAATCACACTTATAGGCATGTTTCAGAAAATGGGGGAAAATCGATTTCAGACTCTCAGCTGCCGTTGATCTTTACTTTGAATTTTGGCCATTCCACGTGGCATATTTAAACTTTAAAATGACCGGGGGCTTCTTGACTTTTTTCAAATTTTGGAGAAATGGAAAAAATTTAGATTTTCTCCACACCTCCACCCTCAAAAAACGAGCCTAACACGTGTCCTAAGGTGGGCCCCAGTAGAACCATGACCAAATTCTACCATTTCACTCCCTTTTTGGAAAAGGAAAATTTTCAATATTTTCCCCAAAGCTCCATCCTCGGGAAACGGCCTGAGAAGTGTCCAAATGTGGGTCCTAGCATAACCACACTTCACTTTTCACTTTTAACTTTTTTCTCCCAAAGGAATTTTTTTCAAATTTCCCCCAAAAGATGCACCATTATTGGACTGGAGCAAGCTTTCACCTTTTCCTTTATTCGGGTTTGCGGGCCATTTTGATGTTTTTAGCCATTTGCATCTCAAGGGAAAAAAATTCAAATTACCCCTCGATGGTCCACCTTCCCACCTCTTTTACTTTTCAAACTGCCATGTGTCATCATGGCGCACCTTGAGATGGTCCCAAAATTTTACACTTGAATGAGCGTAGGCTCACCACGTGTCCTACCCGAGAAAAGTGTGTTAGAATGCTTGAAGCTCGGTAGAAGGCACCCCATGTCATACTCCGAGGCGTATCCTTTGGCCATTGAAGAGTCTAAGTAAAATGCAAAAAGTGAGCGGAGGCCTCCATGTGTCCTCAATGCGACTCTCCTTGAGAAAATCCCCAAAAGCCGAGAAGTTGATCGAGTGCGGGCTTCCTCCACATGTCCTCTGGGGTCAAAGTGAGACCTTTTTCTCTGCCTCTTAAATTTTCTCCAATCAGATCGAATAAACGCCGTAGGTGGGTTTAAATATTTTTCCAAACTAGCCAAAAGGAACAAGTTCAAAAAATAGACCTCCACATGTCCCCACCCAATCGGGAAGAAGCCACATAAGCATCAAAAGAACCAATAATAATTAAGCGGAGCCACGGGACCAAATTTTCCTTTTACCAAAAAAAGCAAAAAGTGATAAGTTAAATTATTTTCCAACCATCCCCCGACCAACCAAAAGAGGCCACGTCCCCTGTTGATGAAAGGATGTAAATTTTACCAGGAGAAACAATCGACAAATCATAAAATACAGAAAATGACCATTTGAGCCCAAAAATGAAAATTTCTCTAAAGAGAGAATTCAAAATAGTTATAAGGCTCAAATATGTTTCTCAGAGATACATCCATTCATTTTCTTCAAGTATTTAGGGCAAAAATGACAAGGATGACAAATATGGGAGAAAATGAGATTTTGGATGAACATAGAATGAGAGACCCAAATTACAGACCTTTTCTAGTGGAACAAAGAAACAAGGAGCAAACCATGGACCCATAAGTGATCTACGACCTAGGAACATATTAACAATGGAAACAAAGATTACCCAAATACAACACGAGAGAAAAGAAAGTGACAGAGGCCATAAATCAATAGATTTTCAAAGGCAAATTGGGGTGAGACTATTTTGAGCACCAACACGGCTCCGACTCAGGGATGGGCACTCCTTATGAGTGCCACAAGAACAAAGGTAGACCAAGCACCAAAAAAATCCATTGGGAACTAGAGTCATCATGCAGAGCAGGAATCAAAACCACCATAAAAAATAAACAGAGAAACTAGCAAAAACTAGGTCACCAAGGACCAAAATGAGCAAAAACACAAAAGATAGGAAACAAACAACAAACTATACACTGTACATGAGATTTATGCCTTGACTCAGGGGAATCAATCCAAGAAATGCTTCAAATGCCATCCATTAACAAACAATTCAAGAAATTCACCATCTAGGTCCTTGAGGAAGAAGGTATGCTCCCAATTCCTGATGTCAATAAAGTAAGGGCCCATCCGTAATGAATCAAATTTTCCATGTTTCCCTTATCCTCATGTCTGTTATCCCATAGTAGCACAAGATCACCAAACATTGAAAGCTCTGGGAGTGACCTTCTTGTCAAATAACTTCTTCAATTTCTCTCTGAATTTTACATGCCTCTAGTGGGATGCCCTCCTCTCTTCATCAAGCTCAACAATCTAGTTAATGCGAGCATCATAAGGATCTATCTCTTGATCTTCTAGCTGTTGCATAAACTGATATGAAGATAGTTGCATATGAAGGGAGTAAAGGCCTAAGTTCCATATACCAACTCAAATGGACTCTTTCCAGTGACCCTCTTGATAGTGATCCTATCTACCCAAACAACAAACTTCAATTGTTCACCCCACTTTCTCTTGTTCTGCTCCAATGTTCTTCTGATGATCTTCAGCAATTTTTATTACTGGACTCAGCTTGTCCATTTCCTTGAGGATTGTAATTAGAGGCATATGTCAAGTTGATCCCATACTCCTTGCACATTGCTACCAAAGGTTTAGCTCTAAAGCTCATGGCATTGTCAGTAATAATCTTGACTGGCACCCCAAACTTGTAGATGATGTTGTTTAGCACAAAGTCCATGACAACTTGGTGTGTTTCCTTCTTAGTGGGGATTTCCTCCACCCACTTAGTAAAATAATCAGTTGCTACAAGAATCCACCTATGGCTAGCACTTGAAGGGTTTGAAATCTCACCAATGAAATCCATTCCCCATTACTTGAATGGGGCTTCAATTGATATAGGCTACAAAGGAAGGGAGCCTAAAGCTTTTAGTCTTCCAGAGAAGCACTGACAACTCTCACATCTTCTAACCAAAAGAGTTGTATCCTTGAAAAGAGTTGGCCACCAATAACCAGCCCTCAGGATCTTGTGTGTTGTGAATTTTGCAACAAAGTGCCCCCACAAACTCCTCCATGGAGATCAACAATTATCTTGGGGATTCTTCTTTAATAATGCACCATTAAGAGGACTCCTCTCGGGTTCTTCCAAGCTAACCCAAAATTAGTGATGACATATTTTTGGGAAGCCAACTTAAGGGTTCTCTTTTTGGTTCTTACTTAAATGCTCTAAGGAAGATCATATGTCCGAGATAAAAGATTACATCTTGTACCACTTAGAATTCATCAATGTTTGAAAAACATCTACCCTTTCTTCTTCTACCTCATTTACCTCAATAGTTTGCAAGTTGCTCTTAGCCATAAGCTTAGCCAAGCCCAAACCTCTCACCAAACTTCGTGGTTTGGATGTCCATATCATATTCTTGCAATTTGTTCACCCACCTACATCTTTTCTTGAGACTTCCATCTCTGATAAGATGTCCTTCACCATTGTGTGGGGAACATAAGAAACCACTTTAAACTTAGAATGTAAGGTCTAAAAACCTTTGTTTACTTTTACTAAGGAAAATGCCTACTTTTCCATGATAGTGTACTTCAGCTCAGCCCCCTGCAAGGCCTTACTAAAGAAAGGCAATTGGCCTCTCTCGGACCCTTCATCATCCTTTACGTAGTAGAAGAAGAAATAATGTTCTCAAAAGAAAAAGAGAACATCTAAAAGGAATTCTTATAATCTGGAGCTACCAGTACAGGTGCATGCTTAAGTGCCTCTTTAATCCCATTGAAATCTTGGATGGAATCCTCCTCCCATTTGATGACCTGGTCTTTCTTCAGCATGGAAGTGATTGGAATGTTCAACTCAAGAAAGTTTGATATAAATCTTCTAATGAAGTTTATCTACCCAAAGAAGGATTGAATTCCTTTCTTAGTCTTTGGGATTGGGACCTTTCTGATGGCCTCTACTCTTTCTGGATCAATCATCACTCCTTCTTGTGACATAATGTGACCAAGAAAATTTTCCTTCTGCACTCCAAAATGGCATTTCTTTGGATTGAGTGAGATGCCATATTCTCTACATCTTATCAAGCATCTTCTCCAAGTGCAGCAAGTGGTCACTTCTCTTTCTAGAAAATACAGTTACATCATCTTGATAGACTGCAATAAACTCATTGATGTAACCAGCAAAAGCAACATCCATTGCTCTTTGAAAGGTGGCTCCAACATTCATCGAAAAAGGCATCTAACGACATAAACATATGTCCCCATGGAGTAGTGAAGGTTGTATCTTGATCCTTTTCGATTCCTTCACCACAACTTGGTTATAACCAGAGAAACCATTCGTGGAAAAGTAACTCAGAACAATCACTAACTGCAGCATGTTCTCCATATTTGGTAAAGGATAATTATCCTTCATTGATGCTCTATTTATATTCCTGAAGTCCACACATAACCTGATGTCACCATTTTTCTTTCTCACTAGTACTAGGTTTGCAACCCAAGAGGAATACCTTGTGGGTTGGATAATCCCTCCATCTCTTAGCTTCTTCAGTTCCTCTTACATTTTGAGGGATAAGAGTGGATTGATGGGCCTCTTTTTCTACCTGAATGGCTTTCCATTAGACTCCAAGGGAATCTCATGTTAAAACAGGTCCTCTCTGTATGATTTTAGTTCAGAATAGGTCCAAGCCATGTAATCTTGATATTTTTTCAACAACCGGATGTATGACTACTTCTCCTCCTTTCTAAGATTACTACCTAACCAAATTTTCCTTGGCTTTTCCTTTGTACCAAGATCATGCTCCTCAATATCCCTTGAGGCTGCCATGCATCTATTAACAATGCGATCAACATTATCAAAATTAGACTCAAGAGCAACCAGCCCTCTAGGAATGGTATTGGTCTTTAGCTGGATGATGCCCTTGCCAAAAAAGGTTTCCTTTCCCTTTGTTATACATACCATTGGCTCCAAATCAATGCACTGATCAAAAATCTCCTTGTTCTGCAGAAATCTACTAATCTAAGTATCATCATCAAAAACCTGCCAATGCTTAATATTATCAGGGACAGAGGGTCTTGTCAATACATCAACCTCATATTCATAATATGGGGACATTATATAATTGTCAAACCAAGACCCCAACACTACAATCTTATCTGCCAAGTCATTGAACTTCCTATCATGATGCACAATGTTGAATGAATCAAACATCTCAATAAGATCCCAAACTACATGCTTGTATTGTTTCATTCGCTGATTATTTGTGGCATACAACTTTCTAACTTGTTTTATAATTAATTTTGAGTCTCCTTTGATAATGATGTCCTTGACACCATATTTTCAAACAATTCTTAAACCCAACAACAATGCCTCATACTCAGTAATGTTGTTGGTGCACTCAAAGTTGAGTTTGAAAGATAAAACAAATTTCTCCAAACAAGGAGAAAGTAGAACAACACCAACACCATTCCCAAACTTGGAGTAAGCTCCATCAAACAACAAAGTCCAAGGAGAGCCTATCTGTTCAAGACATTTGCATTCCTTAATCTTGTGCTCCTTTCCATCAGCAAATCCCACAAAGTTATCTGCATACAAACTTGTGTATAATACCTCAGAGGATGCATTGTTGGGATCCTCAATAAGATGCAACATTTTCTTTTCCCCATACAACCAGAAAAGGCTGCACTAAATTAGAATGGTGGCATAAGACATGTCCATTTGGAAACTCCCACCAACACTTGCAACTCATTTTCTTGATAAGCAACATACCCCACTTGTTGGGCAATCAACTATGACGACATCAAGTTTAAATTTTTACCTGGGTAAGCTGCAAGATGCACCACTAAACCTTTCACACATACCACTACTGGCACTTCTCTAGAATCCATGGCAGTACACTTCCCATATGCTGTTGTCACTTTAATATTTAGCTCATTCATGACTTCTAGAGGCATGACATTGCATGATGCCCCTGAGTCAAACATACAGTTATGGAGCAGCCTATCTTTGATAATCAAAGTGGTGAAGAATGGATCCACATTCATCTGAGAGTCCACCAAGGATGTTCCCAAATAGACCTCATGTGGTTCATCTAGCTCTTCTGATGTTGGTGGTGCTTCTGGTTCTTCAATGATTAGAGGAGTCTCCACAATATTTATATTTCTAGCTAAGGTCTTCTCTTCTTTCAACCCCAAGTATTCAAATGCTCTCTTTTTGTGCTCAGGAATCCTAAGCACTCAACAATTGGGAAAAAGACTTTGATTTGACTTAAAACTTGGGCAATATCATATGGGACATTCCTTGGCAAGGTAGTATTGGAAGGAAATCCAACACACTCATTAGGTGGTACAAGATTTTTGACAACTTGGGCATGAGGAGGGGTATGATTTTTTTTTGGAACTATAGGGCTTTTAGTAGGTGCATATTTCCTAGGAGCCTCTTTAGGAATGTTTGAAAGTAAGGGAGATTTTGGCTTGGCTTGAGGCCCTACCCCTTTTATAACCTTACTTCTTGTGTTATATTCCTTCTCTTGAGCCACAATAACATTCATTAGTAACTGTCTATCTTCCTCAAATGGGATTCCTCCATCATACTTCTTTATCATTAAAGCCCATAAATATTCAAAGTCATTATTAGGCAATTCAAAATCTTGTGCAAGATCTACTTCTAAAGTATGAGAGGGAGGAAGAACATGTACCCTATGAATGTAGTCCCAAAAAGTACCAACATTCTAGGCACTTATCACCTCGCTTGAGGTTGAAGTTTGTTGTAAGCTTGTGGAGCAACAAATCATGCAAATATCATCATCATTGTCATCAAATCCTTCTTCCTCCTGCAGATCTTCTTCAAAAGGATCATTGGGTATGAAGCATTTGTCACACCAATCAATGACATTTTTCTCGTCCACAAAAACTCGACAGCCAAAGGATTAGGCATCATTCTTTTTCTCTTCCTTTGGGCTGCTTATTTCCAAATCCAACAAGTCCCTTTCCTATGTCATCAGATCTTTGGTGATTTGTGAACCTATCTTGGCCTTTCTACTTGTGTTGACCTTGTGAGCTCTACCCAATTCCCTTCTCATCTCGGGCTAGTTTGTAAGATATCTCCTTGATAGACCCTACCAATGTCTTCACAACCTCTTCTAAATTAGCAGCCTTGCTTGTGTGACATTTTCGAATTAACCAGCTTTTCACCTTCCCTTTTGGAGGATTTCCAATTGCCTTGATATTGTTTTTTCTATTTGTAGAGCCATGGTGAAGGCCTGCCTCAGATTTGTGGGGTTTTTTTCTCTTAAATAGTAAGCACCTTTTTATCAAATGCATTAGTATATTTGATCAAACATGACTCATCACATGGCCTTATCCTAACAAGAAATCTCCTTAAGGTCTTATTAAACCTTGTGTTGAAATCATGTACTAACTCATTAGGGTTCTTCTTGATGTTTTCAAATTATCACAAAAGAAACCTAGGGTCGAGTTCTATCATCATACTTTGCAATCAATGCATTACTCATCTTAGTCCAAGAGTCAATAGAGTTATCTGGAAATGCTTTATACCAGTCCCTATCATCCTCTTCTAAGGTATGGATAAACATCTTGATATATACATCTTCATGTTTAATCTCAAAGTCTTCCATCATATTGATAAAAGCATTAGATGTTGATCTCCAATTAATAGCATTATTTCCTTGGAACTTTGGCATTTTGTTCCTTACATCTTGAGGCACTTGCATTTGGGTAACTTTGCCATTCCCACAAAATTTATAGGTCCAAAGAAGGGTTCATTTTAAGAGACCTCTTAGAAATCAGAGTTGGAAAATACTTGGTAAATATCCTCGAAACCAATTTTGTGGGAAGGTGAATTTTTGGGGGTCCTGAAAAAACAAAATTTTACCCGATTTTTAAGTGGTGGGAGAGTAAGGCTATAGACGCACGAAAGAGATTTGCTCGACGTGCATCAATAATGTGGTTCGACACACGTCAACGAACCTCACTGATGCACATCAACAACCTTGTTGATGCGCGTTAATAAGGTTCCATCGACGCGCTTCAACCACCTTGTTAACACGCATTAGTGTGAGGGTTTTGTCCGCCCCGCACTCATATTGTGCGTCAACAAAATCCCTGTCAGTAAATCAAAAACTCTCCTTGTCATGCGTTAACAAACTCTTTGTCACACATCTACAGCCTCCACCCTCATGTCGCACGTTTACTATACTTGATAATACATATGCCCCTCAGGTGGTATGAGTGAGCTAGTAGTGTTCTACCTGGTGAATAATATAGGATTATATAGGGGATAGTTTCAAAGGTAGGCGAAGCTGACCCCTAAAAACATTAAAACTGTAATTTTTAGGTGAACAAGTCATTGACCTGCATTAGAAAATTTACCTTTTCAAATTTTTCAAAAATGGAATATTCACCATATTATGAATATTCGCCACTAAAATTATCCCCTGTCCAAAGGTATTTACAAAAATTTAGGTCCTGGGTTGAGCCATATTGATTTGAGGAGGTGATCCTAGAGGGGTGACAAACCGATGGGGCACAGAAGGTTCTTGGGACACGTGGGAGTATAATTTTAAAATGGATACTCCCCAAAGGCCTTGTTTCTTGGAAATATCTATCAAACCTCAGAAAATACAGGTGCAGAGTGCTAAGAAAACCTTTCAAAATCAAATTAAGGCCCCTCTCTATTTGAGAGTTCAATTCCACAAAGAGGCTACCTAATTCAGAGTCACTTGAACGGCAATCTTCAATGATGGGCTGCTCACTTTCATTAATGGAGATCCCTTATCTTGTCTCGCTGATCTCTAATAACTCTCAGGATTTTCTTCCTTTTGATTTTGCTTTACCGAGCTCTGAAACCATGTCCTAGCAGGATCCTAGTAAAGAAGGATCTTCTTCCCTCCGGTTTGCAAATATTAGTAACAAATCTAACTTTGTGAGTTTTAAGACACTATTACTTATTGAAAATCATATCAATAGGGAGTCGCCACTAAGGATTTCCACGTTAGTTGTGCTTATGCACTAAATATGATCGAGTTCTTGATTTTGAATTGAGGTCCCCTGGTAAGGGCATAGCTGATGTTGGTACCCAAATTTGTTCTCCTTTTCAAGCCAAGCATCAACACATCACCAAGATGCAAAATGGAGCTTAGACACAACCATGTCATAAGTATATCATTTGTAGAAATGGGGAGGAAATCGATTGTCCCTTTATTACTCAAATTTGTGGATAGATGGGTAGCACCTTAAAAGGATGTGATCTATCCTCACTATTTTAGCTTGTGCCTTTCAACCAAGGTAAGAGAACCTATTTTGTAACCTTTGTTATTTAAAAGGAGATATAGGTACCTTCTTTTTGCATAAATTTTGTAGAGAAGACGTTGGGAAAATATGATCAACACACCGAGATATAACTCTAACAAGTTGTCACTTTTAGATCATGGAGATAGTTTCACAATAAGGAAAAGGTTACTAAAGACATTTGGGACCCTGATTTATCTTGCATACTTTGGAAAAGGTTTTGGTCTTCTATGGGTATACAGAGTAGAACAAAGGTATATGATTGGATGTTTTTTAAATAGATTTTGGTGGGAGGAGGTAGGGTGAACTTAACTCACCATATCCTTGAGAGCTTATAAAAATGGAAGGATTTAGCCAACAAAATGCCAAAATAGTTAGAAATGTTTCCTCAACTAGAATATGTGCCCAAATGGAGGCCCAAATGAGCACTCTTTCACACAACCTATGGGATTCTATCATGAAGGCTCAAGTCAAAAAACCCAATGAAGCACCAAGATTCAAATCAAACCACACCTGAGGTACACCCAGAGGCTTAAAGATAATCTCTGTCAGCAAAATGAAAGAAAAGTGATTTTAAACTGTTTATCTCACTCCAAAACAAAGGCTCTTCAAAGAAATGAAACTGCAGATTCCATTAAATTATCACAAGGACTAAGACCTATGTGATTGGACTAATTTTGATACAAGATTGCAACAAAAACAAGAAAAACTACGTACATGCATTTAGAAATGAAATAAATACATTTTACACAAGATTAACAAAGAACAACTCAAGTTTGATCAAATTTATTAGCAAGGGAAAGTTTCCAAAACAATCTCAAATTTTTCAATGGATGTACACTTGTAACCACCTTGACACAATTTAATTTGATACAAAGAGAGATATACAAGCTTCTTAGATGACTTCTCAAAAAGGATGGGCTCTATCAAGATTTTTATTCTAGAAAATCAAGATCTAAACTTTCCAAAATCTCCCAACCATTTGCATGAGATATTTGTGCCATTTATAGAATTTACAAGAGATCCCCTTCTCCCCAAAAGACAAAACGTTTAATGCACTGGAAGGTGTTTGCCATGATTCTTTTGTGATTCTCATAATCAAATCTGCAAGAATTCTTTAGGTTATCGAGGGGGCATGTTTCATCGAATGCCTCCCACATTCAACTCCTTTCTCTTGTATATCACTCTTCCTTCAATTTACCAACCACTTCCACCCCTAATCGGTGAAATTTGGCCCCTTGCGTGCTTGGGAGAAGAAAACAGAAAGTCTGATCAAGTACGAAAGTCATATCATTTTAATGGTGAAAGACACCTTCCAGATCTCACCACCAAACTTTAGATATCAACATTAACTTCCTTCTCTACTTGGCGTGTAGAAAAAACAAATAAATCATGAAAACTTGCACTTCTAGGCGTGTTTAAGAAAAATGGGGGGAAAATAAGATTTAGACTCTCACCAATTGCCATTCATATTTACTTTTAATTTCGGCCATCCACATGGTAGATTAGAACTTTAGAATATACCCGGGGCTTCCTCGACTTTTTACAACTTTTGGAGAAATATAAAAATTTCATATTTTGCTCCACACTTTCGCCCCTAAAAATGAGCCTCGACACGTGTCCTAAGGTGGGCCCCACTGGAACCACAACCAAATTCTACCATTTCACTCCCTTTTTGGAAAAGGGGAAATTTTCCAAGTTTTCCCCGCAGCTCCATCCTCGGGAAATGGTCCTAACACGTGTCCCAATGTGGGTCCTAGCAAAACCATGCTTCGCTTTTCACTTTTAACTTTTTTCTCCCAAAGGAATTTTTTTCAAATTTTCCCCAAAATTCCACACCCCGTCATTGAGTAAGATTTGAGCCTTCTTTTTATCGGGCTTCTTTGGCCATTTTGATGTTTTTAACCATTTGCATGTCAAGGGGAAAAAATCAAAATTTCCCCCGATGGTCTGCCTCCCCACCCCTTTGAATTTTCAAACTAGCACATGTCATCATGGCGCACCTTGAGATGGACCCAAAATTTGGTACTTTGAACGAGTGCGGGTTTACCATGTGTCCCTGTCTAGAAAAGGTTGTCCTCGAATTCTTGAAGCTCGTGGAAGGCACCACGTGTCATGCTCCGAGGTAGTATCCTTTGGTCTTTGAAAATTCTAAGTAAAAATTCAAAGTGATTGGAGGCCTCCATGTGTCAATGTGGTGCTCCTTAAGATAATCCCCGACATTACCGAGACCTTGATTGAGTGCGCAGCTCGCGTGTGTCCTGGGGTCAAAGTCGACCTTTTTCTCTTCCTCTTAAATTTGCTCTAGTTAGAGCTCTGGTGGGGCCATGAGGCGGTGTTTAAATCTTTTGTAAAAGTATCCAAAAAGGAACAAGTTAAAAAATGGACCCACAACGCCCCACCCAATCAAAAGAAGCCACGTAAGCATCGAAAGAACCAATCATAATTAAGCGGAGCCACGAGACCAAATTTTCCTTTTTGCTTAAAAGCAAAAAGTGATAAGTTAAAGTATTTTCGCCATCCTTGACCATCTAAAAGAGGCCACGTCCCCTATTGATGCAAGGATGCAAATTTAACCAAGAAAAACACCACAAACCGTAAAATACGTAAAATGACCATTCAAGCTTGAAAAGTAAAATTTCTCCAAGGACAGAATTCAAAAATGTTTACAAGGCTCAAATATTTTCTCAGAGACACATCCATTCATTTTCTTCAAGTATTTGGTGCAGAAATGACAAGGACGACAAATATGGAGGAAACCGAGTTTTGGATGAACAGAGAATGAGAGACTTGAATTATAGACCTTTTCTAGAGGAACAAAGAAACAAGGAGCAAACCATGGACCTAAAAAGTTATCTACGACCCAGAACATATTAACAATGGAAAGAAATATTACCTAGATACAACACAAGAGAGAAGAAGGTGACACATACCGTAAATCAACAAGATTTTCAAAGGGAAATTAAGGCCAAACTATTTTGAGCACCAACACTTAGTTTGTATTTTCTAATGGAAAGAGAAAGGCCACGGTGTGGAATAGGAAAGCGAGGAGTCATGTGAGGGGAGATGAGAGGTCGAATCATGTTATCTTAACTTGGGATTGCCTATGCATTCAAAAGGATCCTATCTTTTAACACTTCCACTCTATAGCAATTTTGGATTGTAGTTGTTGAAATTTTTATCAATTCACAAGAAATAAGAGATACATTTCTTTGATTTCCCTTTCTCATGCATTCTTTAATTCCTCTCATTATACAACTTTGTAAATTTCAAAAATGAGAAAAGAGTTTTTTTTTTATTTTATTAATGAAGATACTAATGAGACTTTTTTCCTATTATCATCTTATCTTGGTGTCATTAACAAGGTTGTTGTTCTTTATTCTATATGAATTTTGAACTTCTTTAGTTATGGGTTTCAAATTTGCAATTAGCCCACTCACAACAATAAATTTCCTTCTCTAATTTATCTCCTTCCCCCTCATTACTATGATTTCATCCTGTATACCCTATTTAAGAACTTTTCCAAAGGTTCAACAAGGTGCGTAGTGTCCCTGTGTGATCCTCAATATATTTGGATAACCTAGAGTATTTAGTTTAGGATTATATTAGTTATATTCACTAATGGGAGCTACCCCATTTAATGTACAGGGCGTAGTCACGTGAATGTTGGTAAAGACAACTAATTTTACTAAGTAACACATTTTCTCACAAAATAGTTTTGGTGACTCTATTAGGGATAGATTTGTGCGAAAGTACACCCAAAAAGGATCTCTACCAAAAATAGAAAAAGTATATACTAAAAAAACTAGATTTCAAAGAAGAATCATATTTAAAGGTAACTCCATCTAGGAACAAATCCCAATCACATTGGTTTCCCATAAAACAATGAAGAAATTTTAAGATTGGAGTGAATTACAAATGAGTTATAGTAGAGAAGAAGAATAAGAGTTTTAGGAAATGCAAATTTTTGATCAGCCATCATTTTGGAACATCTCTGACAAAGCCAAGAAAGCTGAAGAAAAGAGGCCCATACCATCTCTAAAGAAACTAGAAAAATACTTCGCACAGAATGGGGTAAAGTATTGTTTATGAATATCACATCATCAAGTGATGGTGGATACAATTAAAGAAGAGTTATGCTAGAGGAAATAAAATGGGGATTTCTTCTTACGATTATCAAGAATCCAAGAGATGGATGAAGAAGATACAAAATAGATACGAAAGGATGGTGTAGAACCAACTAAAGGTAATATTTTCAGTTTTAAATAGCTTACCAATAAAATCAAGACATTGTATCTCACCTCCATTCATCTTGATTAATTTATTCCTTACAATGATGAAGAAATGACCATTCCGATAAGATAATGTGTACAAAGGATTCTAAGCGTAGAAAATGTTAATCCCGACTCAAGCCTTTTAGGAGATTAGGAAATATGAACTAGCATTAAAAAAAGGGTATGAACATCTTAAATCATTTCTTCAAGTGGTGGAATAAGATTATATTTTCCCCATGAAGGAAGACCCTTATCATTGTATGTACTATGAGGTTTTTGTCCCTAGAATATTCTTGGATGTTGCTGAAGAATATATTATCCTTGAGACTTCGATGAAAATCAACTAAATACCTAAGAGGAGAATGATGAAGAAGACATGATAGTTGATCCTCCATTCATCAACTCATTTTGGTTCGAGGCACAACCTGCCAATGAAATAATGGACTTAAATGAGGAATATTATTGTTGTATGATAAATAATTAAATTATTTCAGTAGACTCCACCAAGAATGAAGAATTATAAGATGAACAATTCTAGGTAATCATGGATAATCTCCTTTCAAATTTTAATATTTTGGTTATTGATGGAATGGAGATTTGTGAAGAAGTGTAAGAAATCCATCCTTCACCTTCGACTAAAGATGATGAATGCAAGGTATTCATGGATAATTTTCTTTCCAATTTTGAATTTTCAAATGATGAGTAGACATTAAATAACGATATAGAGATATTGGAATAATCAAATTATCTTCTCGATTCAATCATGGATGACCAAATAAGACGAAGAATTTTGTTTTGAATCTAAAGAGGATGATATATTTGAGCATAACATCTTAAAGTAATAAAATCCATCATTCTCACCCAAGGGGCATAACATTGATCACCATAATGAGTATGAAAAATTCATTTTCTATATGAACAAGAAGATATGATGATAGGTGATCAAAATAGAATTACAAACTATTTCCATATTTCTACCCAAAGAAGTTCATATGCTTCCCATCAAGAAGATGATATGGATTTTTTCGCTTGAAGTAATTCCCTTCCACCAACCATATAACTCTTCTCCTTTTCATAAGGTGTTGTGAATCAAGTTTTTCCATGATTTCAATAAAATTAATCTTGGGAAACAAAAATCACAAAAGAGATGAACAAGGATGTTTCAAATTAATCAAATAAATGTACAAATCATATTTTTAACCTTCTCCTCGAAAGACAATGTAGATATTCTTCCAATTATGATGAAGATGATTCTATGGTGAACTCAGAAGATCCATGTGTACAAGACATCTTGAAGCCTGAGAAGAGACTAAAGACCAAAAACTTATTCTCAAGCTCCACACTCTAGATATGGAAATGCAAGATAGGTATAATTCAATTTGTGATTCTCACTTTAATAGGCCAATGTTTAATGTTGAAAAGAGTATTTGGAAGAGATTTATAACTTCTGTAGGATGCCTGATGCATAAGAATGAATGTAAAGATATGTCTTTCTCATTCGTGCTTTGTGAAGAATATCATAAATGCAAAACAAAGAAAGTTCTTGAATATCCCATGATTTTTCTCTATCTTAAAGACAACATCTCCATCATTGAAGAAGATAGTAGGGAAAATGTGGACCCAATTTTCATGAAAGAGATTTGTTAAAAAACTGAAAAGTTACAAGATCCTTGTGAATGTATTTAAGATCAACTTACCACCTTTGGATGTTCTAGCAACGCAGAACAATAATCCATGTTGAAAAATTCACTCAAGGGTGATGAAATATTCTATGAAAAAATCAAGGATTGCAATTTTAAATATGGTATCAAAACCAATTTTGAGTGGATGGATATTGACAAAAATTGTTCTGAACAACAAGGAAAGAATGTGCATGAATCTTGTGAAGGAATTCAAAATCAGATTACACTCACCATTTCCCAAGATCCAATGTGTATTGGACATGTTCTCATATTGAAATTTTTTTCTAATAATGATGAATACTTTTGTGTCAATGATATGGTACCTACTCTGGAAAGCACTTTCTCAAGAAAAAAAGTGGGATATTCAGAGAAGTTGAATGAGAAAGAAATCAATTTGTTCTCACTCCTTATAAATGCCTCACTAATTTAAGAGATAAGTCCATGCTATAATTCCAAGATGAAGGATGTTTCCATGAAAATATCAATTTTCTAATCCTTGTGGACATGAAGGAATGATATCTCACGATCGAAGGACATCAAGTGAAAGCTGCAAGGTACGAAATTTAAAAAAGGTAAAAATAATTCATTGGATGTAAGAAAATTTTCAATATATTATGAATATAAAGATGGAGTGTTGGTATAAATTCATCTTATCAAGCCATGTAAATCCATCACAAGAGCATGGTTTTATTATATAATAGTTTTTGTGCTTCAAAGATCTTATTTTGGCACATTGTTCTAGGTTGGAATGTACCATTCCCAACCCGTCACCAAGTATGTTTACATTATTTCCCTTCCTATATAACTATCCATTCCATACTTATGATTTCCTTTTTGGTTGTGTTTTATTTTTCCTTCTAGTGTGTTTCCCTTTATTTGGTATTTTTGTGCATGTGTGTGTGTTTGGAAGAAATGAATCCATAAAGCCCAATGGATAAGGCACTAGTCCATGAAGTAAATTGATATTCTAGGATTCATCATACTATGTCCTCATTGGACTAATCTACAACATGTCCCCAAAATAGAGCTAGCTATTGTGATGAAAAGCTTCAACAGAAAATTCCCAATTTTCAAGCATGACAACAAACCCTAGTGTAATTTTTTTATTTCAAACCTTTCACGACACTATCCTAGGTCAACCCATCCCCTTTATTGGTCCTATCCTATCCTTAAAGTTGTTAGCGTGTGTTTGTGATACCATTCCTTGTAGGTGATTTAGGGAGAACGATATCATCTAAGTACTTATGAAGTAGTATCTCTCAAGGCGGGTTTTCAAGTAAGCTTATGAAGGGCTATCATCAGCCTTTCTAAGACAAGTAGACAATCTCTAGAGCTGATTGAAGGACCAAACTAACGAAGGAGTTTTATTCAAGATAATGTATGATTTTAAAAATGTTTGTGGAATATTCGGAAGGTTTGAAAGAAGGCAGGGAGCATATTCATTAAAAAAAGGTTTTTGAGGCCGAAGGAGCTTGCATAAATAAAGAGCAACTAAACTTCAAGAGCTGATTCTAGGATCTCCAAAAATATTTCATGCTAAAAAAATATCAATGGAAATAATGTTTAGTCCCCTCTATGTTTGTAAAATTAGATTCATCCTAAACCCCATGCATGTTTCTAAAAACTCATTCTTTTAAGCACAACTTGTGATTCCAAGAAAAAGGAGGGTTTTAGAGTTTTTGTGCATAATAAATACATGGGATGCATAAATTCCTTGTCAAAATTTCATTTCTATGCAACTTAATATAAATAAGTGTGGGAAACGTCATCCGAGAGCTCAAGTTATGTCCGTTTCAAGTTGTCGCCTAAGGTACATGTTGGATACTTATGCAAATGTATTTGGTGCAACGTGGTAGGATGAGGCAAAGGGACATTTTTTTACCCACATTGTTCCTTTGGAAGGGGACAATACGGATGAAAAATAATTCCCCTCTCCCCTAGGTTTCTAGGTCACTCCATGTGACCTCGGTGACTCCATATAACTTCTTTGGCCTATTTGACTAGTCCCCTCACCTACTCTCGCATGTGTGACAAGTGCCATTTTACCATTCCAAGGGAAAATGAGGGAAAAGAATTCTCCCCGCTCCTCATCAAGGTTGAAAATGCTATATAAGTATCAATTCACCTTTTTTCTCTCATTTCCCACATTCCTCCATTTTCACCCAGAACTTTGGAAATTTTTCTCCAGATTCCTCCATTTTTTTCTCCTTGACATTCACTCCACCATCTCCTCATTATCTCAACATAACTATTTTACAAATAAAAACTCAAAAATCCATGCTTCAGGATCAATTTTAGTTCAAGAACAAATGTGCACATGAAAATTAATAAACATATGCTCATGAATTTCTGTAAGGGTACATTTAAAGTATGGTACAAGTTGGAATTATTTTCCAGCATAGATAAAAAAATTGTAGGTAAGTACCTTGAGAGAGGCATACATTAAATTTTGTTATTTCATGTCTAGAAGCATAATCACATCCCTTTAACACTACAATTCCCATCAATAACCTAATTGAGATAAAGGGATAAACGTGAGTCCATATTTTGAATTTTAGATAAAGGTGTAACAAATTAGTTAATGTGAACACACATATATGTCTCCTATGATGAACAAGGCATAATTTAGATTTAGATTGTAATTTCATGCAAATTGGATTCCATATTATATGATTAGAGAATAAAAACATAAATTCTTGTTAAGTTGAAAAAAACACTCAAAATTTTGCTTTTTAATAATAAAATTATGTAATTGTCCTATAAGAATTGAGTATGTAATGATTAACATTGGAGCTAAGATGTTATTATTATTATATCGAGAGGAATTATACAATGGCACACAAATGGAGTGTGCTCTTCAATTGTAGTTTGGACATTTTAGTTTTACATTCATTTGAATATCATGTGATAGTTCATTCATAAATCTGACACCTATTGGAATTTTACTTAAATGATTTTGTTTAATTTTCTTTGAGAATTCATTCAAAATATATTAATAGCTTGGTCATATAGTAATATTTAGTTTCGTTTCCTTAAATCAATATTTTTGACACTGACACAATTGCATAGATAAATGATTCCATTTTCCATAAATGAATGAAAAATTATATAGAGAATTTAATGAAGGTTTTTTAGTAAAGAGGTATGTATGAAATCAAACATAAAACTATTTATGTATTTCGTATAGATAGATTTATTATAATATAATTATTATATTATATTTATTTTTAATCCTAACTATTTTTGGTATACTTATATTAGACTTTCATAGTTAGATAGGTGCCTCGTGATTTACATCTCTTGTCATATTCAAGATAAATGTATTTAAGATATCTATACTAGTATTACTCTTGTGGCAATACTTTTTCATTAAGGATAAAAGGTTTTTTCATTAGGACGCTAGCCTGAAATGCCAAGAGTGGGTCAAAACCTAGATAATACAACACAAGGATAAGATTCAAAATGAGACACACATCCCAACTGTAAAAAAAATAAGAATCGCATCTATGTCCAGCTACAAAAAATCAACAAGAAATAAATAGCCAAACAAGAAAAAGAGAGCCAATGGGAGGAAATCATCCCAAGGAGAGAGAAATGAGTGTCATTTAAACTTATAATTCCTTTAAAGAACCCGATTCCAACCATTTTTATAAACTAGTTAATTGAGATTCATCTTCGATCAAAAGGTCACCCTTAATTAATCTTCGTATCTAGAGCCTTCCAAAACATTAATTTTTTTAGAGATTCGGGATAAATGGGAATGGGGAATGACACACTCAGTAAGACCTTTATAGTGACCTCTCGGGTCAATAAGAGGATCAATGTTAAAAACCACTTCTAATTTACCTTACAATAAGTCATTTTCTTCCAACTTCAATCTCATTTATTCAAAGGACTCTTAAGTCACATCCACCTCAATAAGATTGGCATCTAATAAATCAATCAACTATTGAGATGTAGAATTCGAAAAAAGGATTGGTTCTTTGGAAACTACCCCAACCGGATAGAATCCATTGAAATAAGACCCTAAGAATTAGGAAATAAGAGACATTGATTTAAATCATCTTGCTATTGTGGGTCCTCACCTTAACTATTGTGGCAGATTATGTAAGTGTCATATGAACATTATGTAATAATTATGTAAATATCATGTAATGCTCAAGGTTGTTATAATTTTACTATCACCATGAAAGAATCAAGTAGATGCCATCTAAACATCATGTAAGAGATGGGTATGTATCGAGTAATTCTATAAATACAATCAAATTTCATTACCATTGTGAAACTATCATATAAGACTCAACTAAGTATGATTAAAAACTTGATGATCGTTATAATTGAAAAAAATGAGCTCTTAAATAACGTCGATTTATCATTGGTTGGTCTTTGTGTTTTTAATAAAAAAACCTTAGAAACTAAGGTCTTTGAATATATAAATTTTCAAACTAAGGTTGAAGAAAGATAAAAGAATATTTTAAGCCATATATAGGCTAATGAACTGGTTTATTGTTTAATCTAATATTTCAGATGGGAATAGTGTGTATAAGAAAGTACAATAAGAAAATACTGTAACTTTAACATGATTTTTATTACTATTTGATTGTTAATTATATTTTATTTATTCATAATGCATATTAATAACAGATCCAAGTGTGTTTATTGCATTCCTCTGTCTCTGTTTGTTTAACGAACTTTTGTCCACCTCATAATTGCAAACATTTCCACGATACATTGGATAAGTACCTTACTATTGTGTGTTCACTAGAAACAAACACTATTCCATGGCACAGGAATGGTTGAGTTCAAGAAATTAAATTTTGACTGGTTGACGTGAAGGAATTAAATTTGTATTAGTGTCAAAGATAACAATGGAGGAGGACTTAGTCATTAGTATTTGGTAAAAAATTACAATTGTGAATTTAGTTAGGGGATTGTAATTTAAGAAAACTAAGTATGGAACCTTTGGATATTTGAATGAAACTCCATCTGGGATATAGAAAATGTTGCCCAAAGTATGTGGTTTCGAATAAAAAATTAAAATTAATATTAGGATATGGAGTACTATGGTGGAGAAGGATGAGATACTTAATAGTGTTGAGAACTTTAAGAACAGTAGAAGTCACTCAACTTGAAGGTATTAAACTTTAACCATTATATTTAAAGAGGATTAAAGCCTAGGTAACCTAAGCAAAGTGGCTAGGGTTCTAACATTTTGGAGTTGCCAATTTATTAAATTTTACTTTGGTTTTTATGAAGAGTAAATTAATTTATTAATAATAAATTTTAGTAATAATTAGTGGTTATTCTTATGCATAAATTTAATTTATTACATACAAAATAAAATAAATTGTACATAAATTCTATTAAGATCATGATCTTAAGTAGGCTTCAAATATTTATGCAGGAGAGATCAAGAAATGTAAATATGTTAAAAACTCAAAGCAAAAAATAGTTGGTAAATATATGAGAAAAGGAAGGTTATGATAAACTTTATGTTAGAGAACGATTTAATATAGTGTAGCCCCAACATAATTTATTATCAACTATATTTTAGATGATAGAGGCATACCATATTAAGTAATATTATATTTGGTTATTGATGCATTATTTTTTGTAATATAGTTTTTTCTTTATAGAGTGTTTTAGTTCTAGTAAATGATAGGGTGCTCATGACCCTTAATTTATCCCTCGAAGTCTATACTATATGGTAGCATTTACAAATAATTCGAAAGTATCATATTTGATTGAGTTGGAATATTTGTTTAATTGGAAAAAAAAATGTTATATGTATGACATAGATTATATAAAAAATTACATTTAAAAATTTAAAATAAGATTAATGATTTGTTGCTAGTAATTTAATTCATTAAAATTAAAAAAATAATTTTCTTCTCATTTCTTAGATATTTCCAAGTAATTTTTAACTCTTTGTTGTAGTTAGTGGGTTTGGTCATAAGGATTTTTAATTGGTTTTAAATTATTAATGTATTTAAAATGGGATACTATATAATTATATGTGTTTATGCTATTATTTGATAAGGTAATAAAATAAATTTTGAAGGGATCGGAAACCATGTGGAAATGGAAGATAGAACATAAATCACAAAGGAAAAACATCACAGAAAAAGGCCCATTAGGCCTAAGGTGGAACAAAACAAGAACCTAGAAACCCAGAAGGGAGAAACATCAAAGAGAAGAAGCTCCACTCAGAAGATCAAAACACCTTGACAATCCAAGGAGCGCCTAACTACTGTGATCTTTCCCGCTATGAGATCGAAGGCTTTCCGTAAAAGGATAATAGTCATTTTCTCTTTTATTTTTGTTGTTAACTTTCGCCCATCCTTCCTCATTACCTAACACATCTAATTCTTTCCCTTATTCGACCAGTGAATTGCTTTTCCCAAGCTCCACGTACAGATCCATTTCATGATCATTGTATATTCTCAAAACCTGATTTTGACTAATGTGTCCTCCTCCACCCTTGGTTAGGGTGCGAATCGTGGGGGAATTTGAATTCATTTCCCTGCCAATGACTTGTGATTTCCAGTCCTCCTCACTACCTAAAGCGATTGCATCTTTTATTAGATGTGTTTAAACTTTATGTTATCTCAAATTAATGTCCATAAATATTCTTTGGGCTATATTATTTACTTTATTATCATTACGTATTTATAATCATTAGGTGTTGAATTTTATACTACTTAATTTATATTATTAATTGAGTTCTTATATTGATCAACAATTGATTTTTTTTACATGGTAGCTTGCATTACTTAAAATTAATTGAAACAGTAATGAAAAATGTACACATGAAGAAGAATGAAATATTAATGCTGAAATAAATTACTCTAGGAAAAAATTGGCGCAGACAATTGTATGACCATAATATTGAAACGCGATCAAATAAAGTGGATACATTTTTATTGGAAGAGGATTGTGGATGATTACGTGTAAGAAAAAAATTTAGAGTAGCATTGAGAGGTGAAAGAAGAAAAAATATGAATTTTATTAAGGCTTCAAACACTTAAAATGTTTATAAATGTTTTACCTTGGCATTATGTATCTCAATGTCAATAAGTTCCCGTTGAAAGTAATCTTATGGGAATTATGTATTGTGAGTGTATAAGCCATTTTTAGAGGGCATTGATATCGAGAAATGTAAGAAATTCAGAAAAACAAAATATGATGAGAATTTTGGATGCCATACAAGGACAATTTAATGTATGATTTTGAGAACAAAAAAATGTTGGTCCTGAGTCCTTAAAAAAGTGTGTAATAATGGAATTCGCAATCCTAATGTACACATCGAAAAGTTCAAACTCATCCCAAAATTTTGATATAAGTATAAATTTTTGGTGAATGAAGAGAAAAAGTTTAGGTTATTATTTTTCATCATCAAGACTAGAATAAATTATATTTTTATGGATTCAACATTAAAATAGGAAACATGGATGCAAAAATACCGTTACATAATTTTTTTGTAATTTTCGATGATTATTTTAATTTCGAACAAATGTAAAATTGTTTACAACTCTTTTATATCTTCGCTTCTTCCATGAAAATAATGAAAAATAATATTGCAAATAAAACGTAACTAATAATATATAAGGTGATCTCTACTTCTTTAGTTTTTAAAAAATACATATTTATAAATATGAATATCAATTGTATATATTTTTACGCTCAAATAGAACACCAAATGTTGAGATTTTGGTTGATGATGAAAATGGAAAACAATACGTATGGATGATTATATTGTTTTCATCATGTTATCCTTCTTTTCGATAATCAAAATTTTAATGTTTTTATTTTGAAGAAATTATCTTTATCACCCGTATTATTCTAATCCTTCTTATAATCATATCCAAATCTATGTAAATTAGAGATAAGTAATGACAAAAGTCTTATAACACAAATGTATCGAGAATTTGAAGCCACTTCCACAAATTTGTAGTCTTAGATGTTAGCCATTATTTCTTAGGTTGTCGATTATATCAAATTCCATTTATGGATAAGGGTTTCTTGAAGTCATAAGATTCTCCATGAGCTGAAATTCATAGTCAAGCATTAAGGTTAATTGGTAGTATGTTAGTTTGGTGAAGTCCAATGTTGTTTTGGAGGATAGTTTACTAGGCATGGTAAGAGTATGTGCTCTCTAAACTTTCGTAAGGTTGTCATGAGGTACCTCATTTTTGGTGTGATTTTGTAAAGGTGTCCAAGTATAGATGCACGAGGCATCCGGGGATCAAATCATGAGTCTTCATGGTTGAGTTAGGTCATTCTAGGATTATTCCTAAACCTAGAGCATGTGGTTTAGAATGGGGGCATGAGTTTTGGAGTAGGTAAATCATTTTTATTAATGGTTAGAGAATTGTGACATTGTATGTGAGGTGTATGAGGTGATTTAGGTTATATCTCAATTGTTCATGATGTTTTCTACTTATCGGGAGGAAAGATTTTCAAGACAAGATAAGTAAGCACAAGTAAGTCATTGTGGTTAGAGAGTTGAAGAATAATTTGAGCTTGGATATGAGTTTTGGGCATAGATGAGGTAGTCGGGATGCTTTAAGAAATGTTTCAAGACAAAATGAAGAGATTTTTAAGGATATGTTGTTTTTGATTTAATTCAATTCTAAAGAAGAAATTGACCCGATATCAAATTTTTTGATAAATATTACCTTCTCTCACGAGACTATCCATGGGAGCTTGTTTCTTTACGGCATGATTTTCAATTAAGCTAAGATTGTTTTGTAAAATTAATGATGTGATTTGATTATAATATTTTTATGAACGAATTTAAGAAGGTAAATGGGTTTGAAACCCTAATAAAACCCTCATAGGAGAGCAGTGGAGAAATAGGCATTGTATTATCTTAAAATGACTCTGAAGAAAATAGAATGATTTGTAATTTAGAGAATTTATCACATATCATTTTGGTGGTCATTTTGTGTTTGAGAGTTTTTGGAAAAAGAAAAAGAAGACCTTATTTTGTGGAGATTTTAAGATTCAGAGCTAATATCAAAGTTCAACGATGAAAAATAGTTTGGGAGGTTCTATAGATCATCATGAAATTTTTTAGGTTTACTCAATGAAGAAAATGAAAGATACATGTCCTCAAAGTAGCACTACTAATTTTGGTCTTAACGGCTAAAATTCTAGTTTTGAGATTTGATGTGAGTTTGATGATTTTGTATCATGGAGCTATTAGTTTTTTCAATTAAAAATTTATAAATATTTTATTATCTCGATAGATCATTTGGTATGATATGAAGAAGTATTTTCATTCGAGAATCTGTAATGGCCTAATTGTTTGTAATAGGCTTTATCAAGAAGGTGACTAAAAAAATGTGTGTTGGATCAATTTTCTCCACATGAGTTACGATTCTTAATTCTTGATCATTTTGGTAATAATGTTTTTTAAGTGTTCAAGGTCGTGATTAATCTTGGATGTTTATTTTGAGGTGTTTGTCTTGTTTCTCTTAAGACTGGTTCATGAGTCGTAGAAGCCTAAATGACCAATTTTAGAGATTGTCTTGGTTATAGGTCTTACCACTATGAATTAGAGGGAAAAGTGAATTAGAATATTTTGTCTCAAATAAATTTACAATGGTATATTAATTGAATCTTGATGATGATATTTGACATGTGAAGTTGAAAATTTTACATAATTGTTGTTTGGATTCTTGAAGAACTTGAAGGGATTGATTTGTTTTTGAGTGTGTCATGAAGAATTAATATGCTTCATATTTTCCAAAGAGTTTGGAAGGTGCATATAGGTTATCATTCAGTTATATTATGTTTTTATATCCTAAGAAAATGATGTCCTTAGAGCTATTGGTGCATTCATTCTGGCAGAAGAGCTTATTTTGTCCTTTGGAATTGTCTTGGTGATTGCTCACAATGTCTTGAAACCTTCCTACCTACTTTGATATTTTTTTATTTATATGATGTTGTTGATTTTTTTGGAATGTACAACATATTATTTCATGGCGTACGAACTATGGGTGATTTGATCTAGTGACATATATATATAAGCTAGTGTTTATTTTTATTTGAAAAAGTTGAGATAATGGGGTCATGAAAGACCTATATGAGATTCAAAGAATAGTGTTTAGGGGTTATGGAAAGATATTAGAAGATGTATGAATAATAGATAATGAAATAGGATCATTTTGAAAATGAAATTTATCTAATCATACCATAAGAGGAAAGATTTTGCGAGTTGAGAGAGAGAAGTTTGAAGATGGTTTTGTGCATTTGTAGATGAACTTCGATCACACTCAGGCCAGTGTGAGAAGCATATCATTTTTTATCATTAATTTATAAATCTCTTATGATGTTAAATATTCATTGTAGATAGTGATTGTTAATAGTCATCATCGACAATTTGTAGGGTTCAGTGTTCCTTTTTGCGTAGTTGCTTTCCAATAATAAAATCTTGAAAGATGTGTAATATTCTTGTAAGTATTTTGTTTTGTGTAATTTTAGAAGAGGATTTAAGTGGATTTATTTCCCTTTTAAGGTTTCCCATACATCTGGTGTCCTTTTCTCTCTCTTATTGTATGCATTTATGAATGTCTAATAAACACTTAATAAGATCATATGGTTCATGGATAATTGAATGTATGGTTTGAATGATAAATTTTTGTAATGGAAAATAAAATGGATGTTTTTAAGGACTAGTTCAAATCTTCCCCCTCTTGGTCCATTATGCTTCCAACAATTAGTATAATAAATGGTCCTTTTGAAGCAAATTTGAGTATTTGAAGGAGATCCTCTTGTAGAGAGCAAACAATAGTAAAATCATTTGATGTTGAAGAAATATTAATAAAGAAGTATGGGGATTACATAATCATTAATACATGGATTGAAAGAAAAAAATATTTGTATGGAATTTTAGAATAGTATAGCCATCGAGTATTTGGAATCACAAGTAAAGAGTGTGACAAAGACCACTAAGAGTTAAGGATGCATATTTTAGCAGAGATAATATTATGAGTTGATATCCTTGATATAAGAATTAGAGTTGGTACATAGAAGGTTTAATACCTATGATAGGTTAGAGAAGTTTTTGACACCCTAAATGATAGTTTTATTAACCAAAGAGTAGTAAATGGAAAACATTGTTTAGGCTATAAAGGAGAACATATAGAGAAGCATGAAGATGAAAAAGTTAGAACTTGTAATCAACTTGACATGAAGGAGACTAAGAGGAAAAATTCAATAAGGTATAACTCTGTGAGATAACCTAATGCAATGAGGTATGGTTCCTTATTTATTTTGAATACTACTCTTATCATGGTTTTGGTCACGTAGAGAGAGGGTTTGTAAGAAGAACCCCTAAAGAAATGAATTTTCATGGAGTTATAAAGGTTATTTCAATGGTCAATGTTATTCTTATTGTGAATATGGTCGCAAGGAAGTTGATTGGTGTTGGAATCTTAGTCATTGTAAGTGAAAGATCAAGAAGGATATTGTGTGTTAGAGTTTTCACAAATAAGGACATATTGCTATTTTTCACCTCAAAGATGATTCTTTGAGAGTCAAAAGTAGGTTTCAATCATCCAAAAGGAAAGAGAAGAAAATTTTTAAGAAGAAAATCATGTCTAATAATGAGTATGAGACATTAAATATAGTTCTATTGTCGAGAAGGATTTTGATCAAGAAAATGAGGTTAAGAGAATGGATTATCAATCTCTATATGTAGAGAATGAGGGTTGAAGAGTTAATGCATGCTAAGAATGAGAATGATAAAAAGGTTAAGTGATTTAAAAAATTTATAAGGCCATGAAGGTAGAGAGTATATAGGATGTAAATGAGAAATAATCAAAGTCAAACAAGAAGTCTAACTTTTGCATGTCCAATAAGATGGAAATAAGGTTTTTCAAGCCTAATCCAAGTCATAGTGATCTATTAACCCTAAATGAGAAAGATCATGTAAATGAGGAGTATCATGATTGTTATTAGGTCAATGAAAGATTTGAAGATAAAATTAACATACCTAAAAGGTCACGACTCGGAAAGAATCAAAGGATCTCAAAGGCAAAAAGAGAGAGGATAGAGTCTTTGGGTTCATTTGATGACTACATCTTGTTTTAGTGCTCCAAGTTGATTTACGTGTCTTATCTAAGATTATAAATAACATTATGTATCTATATAAATCATAGGTGTTTCTTGAAGGTGCATTATTATCTATTGTTGTTGATCAAGTTTTCATAAAGTTTTCAAGTGTTTCCACAAACAAAGGTGTCTCTATCGAGATCCATTCATAAGGTTTTTGTCCATGTCAGGTCTATATAACACGATTAAAGGTCCTGTTTGAATAACCAATCAAAGAGAGTCATGTGCTTATCAATAAAATAATTCTATGTATCTTGAACATAGAGTCTCAAGGTGTTGTTTATATTAGTGTTATGAGTTAGTGTTTTGATGTCAAAGATAGTGTCATGAGTCATAGGCATGTACATCACTAGCTAGATCCTTAAGTCTTGTTTGAAGGACTCAAAATATTGTCTTGTAATGATGTATAAGTGTTTCCATAGTGTGTATATTATATTTAAGGAGATTATTCAAAATTTGTAAGGTTTTGAGATGTATGGTTTTTGGAGATTAGCTCACGATACCATGAAAGGAATGATAACGGAGATCGTACGAGCCAAGAACACAGGATGCTAATCAAACACCACTTATCAATAAGATGAAAGTAATTCACCAGAATAACTTTACATAAAACCTTTGCAAAACAAATGAGAAACAATATCATATATTATTATCGAACTCAATGCAATACATTGAGAATGGGCCTTCGCTTAAATAGGCAAAGAATAAAATCGAAGAACTAATCAAGGTCATAGATCAAGCCATAAATCAAGGAAATAACTAGTCATCAAAGAACTAGTCAAGACCATAGATTCAAGAGAGAACTAGACATCAAGGATCTAGTCAATACCATAGATCAAGGAAAGAACTATAACTAACAACTAGATAATATCTCCTAATATCTAAATAAGATAAAAGAAATATCCACACACATAAGTGGGTGAGGATAAATACAATAAAGATAAATAAAGTACCTAGGTGAACATGAGCTAAGGTAAATACCTACTCTAACACCCCCCCTCAAGTGAAGCTAGGGGCCAAAATAGAAGTGGCATGTCCATAGTATGAGTCCCAAAAACTAGGTCTGATGAGGTACTCATGTACAATAACTAGGAAAAAATGAACACCGCAAGGTACCCAAAACCAATAACAACAAAGTAAAGAGAAAAAAACCCGCTCCAAGGCATCCCAAGAAAGTCATCTCAAAAACTCGTGACAATGTCAAGAATTTGGTGTGCACTATGTCTGAATGCAAATCCACCGATTTCGATCACAAAACTCAAAAACAATCGACACTAGGTTTCACCTAAATAGCTCCATACAAGAAGACTATCAATGCGAGTGATGTCGAAAGTGCAAAAAAAACACCAAACATAATTAGATCAACTGCTGCAAATAGGTGTTCCACGATCCATGAACAAAACCCAAAGTAACAAGGAAAGGACACAAACTCCGTGAGTGTCATGATCCAAGAAAAGCCAAGGTAACAAGGTAAGGACACGAAACCTGAAAAAGTAGGATCAACACCACACCCTCCCATACCTTTGAATGGGTGGAGTGATGCTTACAAATATGTATGAGCTGTCAAAACAACTACTGAACATTGACAAACTAACACTTGAATGCACCAGAATAAATCCCCATAAGAGATAATTGCCAACATGCCAAAAGTGTAAAAAATATAGATACAAAATATCTCAACAAATAAAGAGATACACTACACCTGCTAAAGAAAAATGATCAAAACAAGAAGCATCACAATGCGTTGAAGGTATAGAAAGTGGAGCAAGATGCCGAATGGTGGGGAGACATGCCTCAGTAGAGTCTTCTCAATGAATGCCTATGTCAGCTGCCCATGAGTGATCAGATATCCACCCCAAATCAACACGGATGGATGAAGAAGATGTCTGTATATGACTTGGTGTAAAATGCACAATGGGTGCATGCAAAAGAACATCAGAATGTGTGTCAGGTTGATCATGTCTGAATAGCTGAAATCTCAAGTTTCTCAAGCCTAAGTGAAGGTGCAGAACTCATGTGTTGCTCAATATCCTCAAAAGATCGAGATTGAACAAAAAAGGAGCTTTCAATGTGTGATCCTAATGAAGTATCGGCTCTAAAACCAATGTCATGACAAGAATTCCACTTAACATGTGGAATAAAGGAAACAATACCCTGTGAATGTCTGCCAATGACTCCGCTAGTGAGACCCATAGAACGAAGCATGCGAGAACGGAATGCAATGTTATGCTTTCAAAAATTTCATGCACTGAAAGAAAAGTATGACACACAACATGTGGTACTATAATAGGCACAAATGTGGAAGAGCATGCAGTAATAAGCCTCACAGTTTTGAAGCATCAAAAGTAGGTTCGTGTGCTCAAAGATTGGTAGATCAATGTTAGTGGGTTTAAGAGAGCAACAACTGCAAGTGGACTAGAGCATGGATATGGTTATCCACAATATGATGGTGATGTTGTAGGCTAGCAATTTTGTTCTGCAGGGAGTGTATTATTGTATCCTTATCGTGAATGAGTGAGTGTAGAAGAGAATTTCACTTCTTGAGCAATCTATTTTCTTCCACAAATTTTGCAATATCCTCTTAAAGTCCACATAATATAGAGAAAATCATATCATTCTCAGAATCCATGATAGATGCAAAATGCAACTCCTAGAAGTTTTTAGGATCTCGGGCTTAGTCGAAATTACCTCCTCCATATTTTGCACTTTATAATTATATTGCAAGTCTCAAAATAAATATTTCCAATGGAAAGAGCACGAAAAAACAAACACTTTAAATAACGACACTCAAAACTAAGTTACTAATCAAAAGTTACAAGCTTTTTAATATTTTTCCTCGTTATTTATTTTAGTTGCCTACTAAAACAAAATAAATTGGTGCATGCCTTCACCAAACAAATAAAATTAAATGGGGGCTAAAGTTAAGCATCTCAAAGAGGAATGATGTTTTAAGCCCTCATCTCACCAAGTGCTAAGGATTTTAATGAGGTCTTTGCACAAGTTACTATTATGCGGTGTGTCGCACATGCTTCTGAGAAAGTCACATCCAATTGCCTCTTTTTGTAAAAATTACTATAGAAAAGAAGTGCATAAAGATTCGAGACTTTACTCGCCAATATAAGAAAGAACCGAAAAACCCTTCCTACACGTAAATCAAGATAGATACACTACAACATAAAAAAATTTCCCTATGCAGATCTTGAGAAATCCAATAGACCCAAAAAAGAATCCCACGTTTTTTTCCTTTATTGTGTGGCTCTCGAGGCGCACTCTGGTGTGTTTCCTCGCAACAATGCAAAACCGTTAAAAATGACTCTAAGTGGTCAAGTTTACAATGATCTTAGGGTTTTCCCACCTTCCAGATCTAATGGAAGCCTCCGCTTTTGCATAAAAATTCATGCAAAGCAACAAAATATGACCAAATCCCAAATATATGAATATATAATGATTTTATTTGCAAAATAAAACCTATGATCGATGTCAACAACAATATCCTACTGATACCATGAAAGGAATGATAACCAAATCATACCAAGCCAAGAACATCACGGATGCTAATCAAACACCACGATCAATAAGATAAAAACAATTCACCGTAATAGCTTTACATAAAACCTTAGCAAACAAATGAGCAACAATATCATATATTATTATGGAACTCCAATGCAATACATTGAGAATGGGCCTTCATGCTTAAATAGGCAAGGAATAAAAATCTGCAAGAACCACCAAGGTTGTAGATCAAACTATAAATCAAGGAAACAACTAGTCATAACAGAATCCCGCCA